>KZ538553.1:0-57336 GCA_000934665.2 Catajapyx aquilonaris
CCAGATAGGGCGTCCAATGAGTCATCGACTCGAGGCAGAGGATACGCATCCAGACGGGTAACCGCATTCACCTTACGGTAATCAACACAGAAACGAGCGCTACCGTCTGGTTTGGACACCAAACATATCGGGCTGCTCCACGGACTATGGCTGGGGCTAATGATCCCATGTTGGGTCATAGCCTCTACTTGTTTCTTGATGATCTGTTTCTGAGCTGGAGCCACCCTTCGGAACGGTTGTTTGAGGGGCTGACTGTCACCTGTCTTGATGACATGGGGCACCATGGCAGTGCGGCCCAAATCAAACTGACTCGTACTGAACAGATGTTGGTACTTTTCCAACAAACTCCTTAACTCATTCAGTTCAGTGGGTGGTAAAGCTACTTCTTTCAGCGTTTCCGCTATCCATTCAGGTGAGGGAGTAGGGGTAGGTATAGGAAGGTTCATTTCATCATGAAGGATGTATTCGTTCTCAGTGTAAGGAACTTCAGTGGAAACAGGAGCCAGATATCCTAGGGTGATGGATTCTGGTAGGGATGTGCATTGAGGCAGAAAATTTGCCACTCGAACAGGAACAACATAGCGGTCCTGGGAGCGAGTAGGGGACACTAAACACCTCGCCAACAATACGTGGAATTGGTCCAAATTTGTCCAATTTGGTTCCACAATGCCAGTGTCCACTGCGTGTGGGGATTCACCCACAAAGCACGAAACAATCGCCTCGCTATGCGGAGGGAGTGTTACGGGTTGACAAAGTGAAAGCTTCACTCTGACCCGGGACGAAGGAGAATCTACCTGCGATGGGTTTTTGCAGGTTAGTGTATCAGTGTCAAAATACATATGACTACTTGATAACTTAAAGAAATCAATTCCCAGAATGACTTCTTCGATCGGGTCGGCTACTACCACAAAGTATTGCTGGTACATAGCGCCTTCCAGGGATATGGGAAGCCAAGCTTTCCCGATAGGATAGAGACGTCTGCCATCTCCTACTCGTAACACAATAGAACATGGAAGCAAAGGGGGCTTTAGGTCGGAGGGAATCGAGTTCCACACCTTTAGACCAATAATAGAGCAACCAGCCCCACTATCAACCAATGCTCGGTATTCCTGGCCATACAGGGAGACCTTTGCAGTTGTGGCAGAGAGGACAGACACAGGAGGCTCAGGGATTTCGGTTTCAGAGGTGTTGTTTTGGGCCGGGGTTCGCCTCGTAACTCCGGCCTTTAGTAGTTTCCCGGAAGATCGGGTCTGGTCTTCTCCCACTCTGCGACATCTTTCTGTCGCTTCCAACAGTCCTGCATAGTGTGCCTTGGTTTCTTACAATACTCGCACACAGCAGTATTCGTATCGCTGTTGGAAGATTGCGAAGGAGCTTTACCTCGACCTCCACGACCTCGGCCTCGTCCGTGGCTATGGCCACGCCCACGACCTCTAACAAAAGTCTGGGACCGCACAGGTCCTACAGGAACCTCAGTGGACATATTGTCGTAGCCAACGAAATTCGGCTCATGTGGACGAGAACCCTGTGGTGGGGTGTAGTGACTCGACTGCCATTTGTTTATGCCGTCGGTCAACTTTGCGATACGCAAAACATCATCAAGAGACGACAAGTCTTGAGACATAATCTGTCGCTGGGTGTCCCGAGGAAGGGACTCAAATAGCCTTCCACAGGCGAGTTGGGAGACTGTTTCTGGAGGAGCCGTAGGGTGTGATTTTGCGATGGCTTCCTTAAGTCTGAAAACATAGGAGTCCCATCCTTCACCTGGCTTCATGGTTATCAATGAGGCTTCACTCTGTTGCAATACCTTAGGAGCCACCGGGGTTAGGGATGACTCCAAGGAGGAACATATAGTTGCAAAATCAACCTTTTGTAATGGTGTGAGGAGGCGGTAGGCATGGAAGGCATTTCCCTCCAGAAAAAGCGGCAGGCGTGCCAATTTCTTCGCCTCGTCCCACTCCATTGCATCCACATAGAGTGAATACATTGCTTTCCACTCTGGAAATGGAGAAGATCCATCGTACTTCGACAGAGGAGGAATTCCCGACGCCATCTCGACCAACAAACCTCTTACGAGCAGACCAACAACCAACGAGAACAACCACCAACCACAGTAGGGGAGTGTCACACGTTTCACACGTAGGGAAACGCACCCCGGACCCTTTTACCTTTATACACACCACAAAAATACCACAATAGTACCGTACCACAATAGGAAACACTCTTAAATCTATACTCGTAGACCTAAGAAACCCAAAAGTATACACACCAAATTAATACCACAATGGGACTGAAACCCAACTCAGTGTATTCGTACGAATACGACACACTACTCGTAACCTTCGAAAAGGAAACGATGGACACACCGTAAACACACTCGTATACGTACTCGTAACACGAGATACGTTTCAAAACCAGTACTGTCTGAATACCTTCTGGGACCCACGAAGGAGACCAGAATCCCACTTCTGACACCACGTATGTGACCTGAGCGGCTGGGTACATACACAAAACCAAAGACAGTGGGTTCAGTTTAAGTCAGACAGTTTATTCCGTTCAAAATGTCACCAAGTGATATGAGGGAAAAAGGATAGCTAGGTAGTGGAGGGTGGTAGGGAGTGACCAGTCATCCAGGATACTCTCCTAGCGAATGGCCAAGAGGCCCCTGCGTTGTGCGCTTAAGTAGTGGTGCACCCCCAATGCGAGATGGGAGCAGCAGACAGGTGACGTCACTTGACCAGTCGGGGTGTAAGTACATGTGAGCACAAAATAATGGGACCATGTACAGACATGTCCAAAATAAAATGGTCACACTCCCTTTACATTATAGTTGGTGCTCGTAACAATTGACGCAGCTTCAGTGGCATCCGGTATTACTTTCTGGCCGCACCACCTCGGAGTCATCATCATTCTGACTCCCAAGTGTCCATTGGAGGTTGCTGTGGATCTAGTGGGGGCCGTTTCCTCCCTACCCTTGCTCCTCACGGTAGAAATCGCCGTTTCCTCGTGAGATGGAGTGCCTTTACTCCTTCTAAGTAGCCCATCGGAGTGTTTCTCCTAGAAACCTGCAGAGCAAACGGCCCAAAGTGACCACTCAATTTTTTTTTGTCTGCCCTCTTTTTTTTATATTTACTGCCCCTCTCATTAAACCTTTCGAGATCTGCACTCAAGAAAGTGGGTAGGAGAATAAGAAAAAAAGTGGGTCGAAATGAAGCTATTTACATTCCGAGTGGAGCGATAATGCTCCAAGTTTTTTGGTGCTTATAATAACTGAGTGGAGGTCCTAACTTACAGTCGGTTCCCATTACAGGAGCAATAAATACATCAGACCATTACAGTTATAGCGGACGGAAATGTAACTGCACTATATTGATTCTGATTGACCTCCTTTTTTTATATTTCTTTTTTGCCATGTTCAACTGTCTATGGAATATCCTGGAGGAAACTTTTTTACTCGTTGCGCAGAATACGTGGGCAGGTTAGAAATTGCCTCATGTATAGCCAAACGGTACATCTACAGGGAATTTATGAAGGCTTCGTTAAGCCTCTTATTGACCAAAGATTTTTGGAGGGGGGAGGGGGGAGGTAGGGTTACAGGAACACCCAACAGGCGATTTTTTTATTTTATTTTCACGTTATTTTTATTTTCTCTTCACGGTTGCTTGCACAATAACGGCAGATTCTGGAGCCGTGATCAGAATATTTCAACTTCCACAGTTTTCGTGGGGGAATAGTATATCGAGCTTTTCCGTTATGAGATTATTACTGTTATTTCACGTGAGGTTGGCGCAAGGCCTTTTTCAGGTATTATAAATAAATAATATGTGCACTTGCCACCTGTCGAATCTGCCGTATTGCATCCTTTTTGCCTTATTACAGTTTCAGGCTTGGGCCTCAGTTGCGGAGCAATGCTTTTACCGACAGTTGTTTTTTGTATACTTCAAGTAATATTTGTAATTTGTGGTCGTTCAAGAAGGATGCTGCAGTTATTATTTCACTTAATGCGATGACAACGTTATGCACTTCGACATCATGTGCCGATTTTCATGACACGCAATGCACCTCAGGCTAGCCATTCGGGAAATGCGGATTAAAATAATCGCATGTACTACTGGGTATGGATGTTGCAAAAATATCAAACTGAAATTAACTACTCACTTGCATCATGAGTTCGGCATATTGCTGATTAACCGATTTTTCCATTTAATTACATCTGGAAACCAAACACGGTTAATTGTCATGGCCCTTTCAACTATGTACATAAAAGAGATAATATGTATGAACTTTCCACAAAGGTAATAGCATGCATTTATGTAGTGAAACACATGGATTTTTTTTATGTAGCTTGCTTAAATATTATCGTTGTATTTCCATCTGTGGGCTCCGTAGCATCCTCAAATGAAATGTTGTTTGACTTGTACTGTACATATCAATGATGTTAGAGGCACGATGTTACAATATAACCCCTCTTCGCCAGAAATGTGTAATATGGAAGACCCAAATATTTTCTCTTCCTTTGTGCACTGCAGTGTAGAATGAAAATGCCCGGAAAATGACAATAACCTTCTACAAACATAATATTATTGCAATGCATATATTTCTACAGCAGAGTAAACAGTTTGAAAAGCACACTGTACAGTGTACAATATCTCAAGTCTGTAGCCTTATGATCTTTACTGTGCAAGGGTATCGGCGAGGAAAGTACATTGAGAAGGGGTGAGAGTAATTTCAGTGCAGGATTAATATGCACAAGTGGACTGTTATTCCGAGCTAGTTGTGTAATCGGATTTACATACTCACCAGTCGCCTAATAAATCAATAGAGAGAATAATTACCGCACAGAAGCGAGTGACAATCGTCTGATTAAAAATAGAATTAAATGTTGCCGAATGAACGGAAAATGAATTATTGATGCACTGTATTGGTCCTGCACGCGCTAAAAAGCTAACTGGAAATTGTGTGTTGCACAAATTTTGCTAATTTTAGTTCCGAGAAAATTGAATTACTAACGACTTCATGGAACCAAGGCTTTGATTGATATTAGTATTATAGTTGGTGCTCTCTCGCTTATGGCTTGTTTAGAGAAATTATTGGAGCCTTAGCTTAGGGGTATCATGTGTCATGTCATATGGCAGCATATGAGCATGGTCTCACTAGAATATACAGTGCAATGTGAGCCAATATTTTCTGCCATTATATGGACGTGGTATGATATGAAGGTACAGCATGTTCACTTGTCATTACTCTTTTCTAACGGTTATGACATTAAGATCACTTTTAGTTTGAAATCACGAGTCATGCATACACATCATAAAACCACCATTACACTCTCCATCCATAGAATGATACACTTCTCCTAGGCTTCTAAATTGAAGGTTCAAGACTCTTGCTGTGGGTCGTAAAAGTTAATTACAGAAGTGGGGCCATTAAAGTAGCTTATCTGATGGTAGTTACTCAGCACTGCCTTCATGTTCCATTCCAATTTTTCAAATTAGTTTTTTTTTTGTTTCCGAAAAAAAGGTGGGAATTTTATGGAGGGAAAAGTTGGAGCCGAGCCGACCAGGAGATTAACTGACTGTGCTTGTCTTTTCCAATGCAGATCGCAACAGCTTGCTATACGCGCATTTAAATGGAAATTGCACACTTAAAACTCATTTTGCAGCCGTCATACAGGATGTGCAGGGGAAAAAGGAGAGAGGCCGCTTTCGGATGTTAATGGCACCTTTTACACTCGTCGTAACCTGGAATATTTCGGAAAATTTCACCATAGCAATGATTCTGCAGGCTGTCACAGGGAAAAGGCCCTGCCTGGCCAAGTAATTTCTTTTTTCGGCGGTATGACTGATTTGCACTGAGGGTTAGCATAAAGGAACCTACTTGGAAAGCCACATTTGACTGCGTTTCAGGCGAGACATTGATGTCTGACAGAAAAAAAGGAGGTTGGAAGACTGTAGAAAGGTGGATTTTTCGTCGCATCTGCTCAGACTTTCAAAGTCTTCTCTCTCTCTCTCTTTCTCTCGCGCGGTTTTTTCCTTCCTGAGCGAGAATAGTTTCGGGATGCCAGACGAGAGCGAAAAAGAAGGGCTTTTCTACCAGACTGCACGAGAGCACCCTGAGGTGAGCTTTTTTGAAATGGGAGGCAAAAAAAAAATACTCTGGGAGGATAGGAGCATCCCATGTGACTCTCACGCTCTCCCTCCAGGTGCAACCTCCAATGTTGGAAGGTTTCTCGGAGGGTACTCTGGGAGTTGTTCTCAGTATTGAAGCTCAAGCCGCAAGAGAGTGTGAGCATCGAGGGGGAGGAACTCGACGCATAAGTGCAGAATCTTGAAAATTTTTGGCTCACCCAACTTGACTTTGCAGGGTTTGAAAATTTCCCTAAATTTACCCTATACCTGTAAACAATCATTCCACCACTTTTCAGCACCAAAACGGGTTTAAAAGTCGCTTTCAAAATGGCGGGGGAAAGGGGGCGTGGCCTAAAAAGCGCATTCTCACTCCTGCCCAACCGCAGTGACGTCAGGAGACTGGCAATAAGATACCGTATAATTAATGTTAGATCGATCGTAGGTCGAAAACTAATACGTATTTCTTCAAAGAAAAAAACACGAAAATCGTTTTAAAAATTAGGACGATATTTTACATGGGTTTGCTTAAATTAGGTTGTGGTGGGGATTTTGATTACACAGATATTGTTGACTCAATTTTTGTCTCCGTTTATTTTAGTCTTATTTGAGATCTGGCACGTTTTTCCAGACAGTAGAGGTGCAAAGGCTGGCCAAATTTTCCTTTTTGACATGAAGTGTTTTTCGCGCGTTTTGTTCCCCCGGACCTACCCTGGAGAGCCGTTCAAAGAGCGTGAAGCAATATCTGCGAAATTGACACTCTTTTACACTCCGGGGGTGGGTGGGATGGCACATTTCCCTAGATGGCAGCAGCGAATGAAAAGGCAGAAGCTGTAGCAATCCACTCGAAAATAGCCGTTTTGAGAAGCGGGGCGTTTGCATTGGCCTTGTGAAACTGTGCACATCGAAGCGACGTCGTCGGGGCCAATTTTCCCTCAGCCGGCTGCAGATGGCAGCTGCCCATTGTTCTTGTTTCCCCGGATAAATGAATCCGGCCTCGGGTTTCCTTTTGTGCCGCACCCGTACAAGTGACGTCTGCCAAAGGTCTATCGCGGTCCGCCATTGTCAAACCCTTTGACTTCCTGCAAAGTTTTGCTTAGTGCGGGAACCCCTGGCACATTTTGCGGTTGCGACGCTGCTGTTATATATGTGTGTGTGTGCGATTGTACGATGGGGTTGAGGGGAGTGGGAGGCAACAATTTTAAACTGTCGTGTGACAGTGGTAACCCGGATGTTACGGGCCGTTTAGCTGGCTCACGAAGCACATTTCCTGGGGGAGCGAGTCCGATTCGGACCAGGTTTTTGTGCGCGGCTGAAATACTGTAGTTGTCTGGATGAGATCGAATCAGCGAAATTGTCCTGCAGGGCTGGTTCTAACGAGATCGGGGATGATTTTGGCGACAGGCTTGTTATTGTGACGGTTACTTAAACGAAGGACGCCGCCATCCATTTTCTATCCGATGCTCGTTGTAGATGGCAATAGACCTCGTCTACATTGTTATGTTTAGTGTCTGAAATGCACTTGAAAAAAGTCCAACCCCGGTATAGTATCAACTCGCAGATAAATTCTGTGATCATGTATTGTGCATATACCCAACATTCCAAAATTAAAATTGCGACAGCTGTATAAGATCCCAAATCTTGCCACAGGGTCGTTACAGCTTGTTTTTTAATGGCTCCGAGAGCGTTATGATAAAGCGGGCGCAGTTAATTACTTGTAAGATAGTCTGCGACTGGGCTGAGAGTAATCATTTCGGTTCTCTGGATCCCTTGTGTAGCAAGGAATGAATTTTCCATTGTGTATCAGAAAGGCAACCGAAGCGCGAGAGACTTTGCGAGCGTCGCCGTTGCGTGAAGACGAAAATCCGTGCCCGTTGCTTTTCTCCGGGATATATACAGAGGAAACCCGGGCAGACCTTTCCCTGACTTTAATATTTATCGGGGGGAGCCAGTGTTGACAGTCTCTTGTTTGTAAGATTGGCGCACTGAAGGCTTTCATCATTGTGTGTGGGACTAGGAGGAGGATGGGAAGGCAACTGGGGCAATCCAGCAAAGCAACGCTCTGTCAAAGCTGGTTTTCCGGGGTTATTCCGGCGCGTAATTTGTCATTTCGCTGCACACTATTAGGTCCAGCAAAGGCATTTCCGCTAGAGCGATGCCCAAGGAGCTGGCTAGTCCTGGGGGGTCGCTTCCGCTGGCCGGAGTTGCACAACAATGTTGTGGAGTTGACACAATCAAAGATGCTTTACAGTTTCTCCTCACGGCTGCTGGGAAGTGTCAGACATTTTATTTTTGGAAGCTGGTTGGCTCACTGATGATCACAGCGGGATTTTCCTCTCCAGTTGTCTCTGGTGCGATTTTCTTCACATACATATAGAGAACATTTCTTCGGCAGTAATATCGGATCTAATGTGTACATTTCAGTGCCCTAGTTTTGTCAAACTGGGCCATTTCAGCTCAGTGCTCAAAGTTTCGCGGCAGCTCTGTAGTCTATAGAAAATCCAACTTATTAATTCATGCATCTGCGTAGTAGCTGATTATGAAGTTTCAAGTCGACTGCGAAGAGTTATAGTCGCTGCACAATGTCATAAAGCTTTGATGTGCATTGCAAATGTTATCCCCTAGAGGCGAGGGTTTCAAGTTTATTTAGTCATAACTACGGGGGACGAACATCTTTCTAATTGCCAGCACTTGTATCACAGTGACGCAGAAGAGAAACGCTTTGATAACTGTTTTAACGCCCTGCGATTTAAATTCCTCATCGGACCGCAAAGCACAGTGCGATATTCGAATTTGATTTCATAACCTCGTCCCTGCTATTCGCCTTTTATTATCGGTGGAAGGTCGCTATTGCCAGACTTGCATGCAAATTGGCAGCTAGCACTGCTCTCGACCCATTCTGCACCCAAGTTGGCCAGAAGACCCAGTATGAAAAGTAAGGCCATCGCCAGGGTTGTCTTTGCCACTTGATGGCTCGTACTGCAGGACTGTAAATTGCGCAGCCTTCGCACTTTCCCTGGGCTCAATTTAGTTTGTTTTTTTTTCATGATGGGGGGTGGGGATGGGAGAAAGTAGCTCGAAAGTCCCTCCCGAATGCGAATCAGTGTTTCATTAAAGCGAAATGCTCATACAAAGGCTTGCTCTTAGGGAAGATGCTGCACTTTCCATGCACACTGCGCCGTTGTGGGAGGAAGGCTTGTAATAAGCTAAATTGGACCCACAGATACATGGACCCGGATGAAATTTTTTTACGAGCGCTTCTCTGCGTCTCTCTGTACATATGAGGGCTGTGTACTCATTATGTCTGCACCAGGGAGATAGCTCATTCCGAGCATGTTCCCTGCTGGAGTGTGTAATGGAAGTCTTTTTGAGCCAAAATAGTGTTCGTCGAAATAGAGTTCGCGTTGGGTTCTTTTTCACTGCGGAAGAACGACGAAAAGGCGGAGTTCAGACCTGTATTTGTGATACAAGTTCGCCTTCTAAAGCCTTGCATGCTGTTGAGAAAGATTTGCTGGGAATGTGTGTGATACCTAGAATAGCAAAATAAGCTCATAGGTCGTGTTCACTGAAAATAATTTCCGAGCTGTAGTTAGACTTATAATAATTAATAAATCTACTAATTATGTGTTGATGCAATGTTTTCATGTATACTAATATCTAAAGGGTGGTAGGGGTAGGTAGTGTTCGTTAATGATGTGATTGTCAATATTAACATACATGTAATGGTATTATTTTGTGAAATTTGCTGTTTTGCTGATTCACGCACTAATGAATTTCACTGGAATATACCAACAATTAATTTACACGCATATAGGTTTATGCAGCTCATAGCGCCGTTAATGACGTCGAGAGCCAGGTATAGCCCAGTAATATGTCAATTTTGCTTTCAAATATTGCATAGAAACTCCACAATGGCCCTGTACTTCACACCTGACCATATTACTCAGGAAGTGGCTCTGTGCAACACCAGTTAATTTGGTTGTGAATAGCAAATTTTGCCAAATATGCATAATTACAATATTCAAGCATGTTTCACTTATAGTCTGCCATGATTTTTTTTAAACCTCCTGCCCGCCTGCAGTTTTTTTTTTAGATATTTCCTTGCTCTGTGCCCACGCCCACCGAAGTGCTCTGTGCAATGCAGAACTTCTGACTTTTGGACCAGTTATGTTTAGTTATTAACGAGGAAGGCTAATAAAAGAAAGAAGAGGAAGCTCTTCTCGTATTGTTGTATACTCTGCAAAAGTCACTTAAGCAGGATGGAGTCTCTCTGAGTCTATTTGCGTAAGTGCCCTGACTGAAAAAATAAAGTAACGGCATGTGTTTAGGGCATCTCTATTTGTACAGCCCCATTCACGTACTGTAAATACACTGCACACTTTGGACCATGTCAGTGCTGTGCTATACGAGAAGCAAAGTTCCGGTTCTCCTATATGCTTTACATCTCTGTCGTGTTTTTTCCCCGTCTATACACTCACTGGAATTAAGCCTACCAATGCAATATTAGGATGTTAATAAGAAAAGCCCTCTACAGAAGTGTATTTAAATGGAATGTGCAATCGGCTGCTTCCGGAGATGTGCAACTTCAAAGAGTTAACAGCGACTATACGGCGAATAAAGGCGGAAATCTAGCCCTTGGGGAGATGGGTTCAAGATTGCATCTGGCTAAAGAACCTCCGGACTTTGATCGGTAGCCTGGAATCAAAGTGTCGTTGTAAACAAAAAAAGAGAGAGAGAGAGAGAGAGAGGCAAAATGCAGAGAAGGGCAGAGAGAGAGAGAGAAAAATGAAACCGATGAATATTTCCGCAGGCTAGAGATGTAAGGTCGCGCAGAAGGAGACTCCAGTGACCTGACGTTGTCTGGGAGGAAAACCTTCCTAAGGAACCCAAAACGTGCTCTGGTTTTCGGCGAGACCTTTAGGGAAAAGTGGGAATTCGTGACCAAAATCTGCAGCAGTTACTTTGTATAAGGGGCACCTTCTAGTATGCATACATATTTTGTCTCCGTGGAGTCATTTAGCCACTTTTTTTGCAACGAGGTTTTCAGATTTCTAGGATCTGCAATCTTCAGTTCCAAAAAAATGCATGACCTGTATGCACATACTTTATACTGAAGTACCGCGCAGATTCACATTTCCCTTTTTCTTTGCAAACAATTTTTATGAAGGAGGTAAAACCGTGCTTGCTCAGGTCTTACAAGTTAGCATCTGACATCTCAGATTTTTACCTCAAAAGTCATCATCTCTGCCAAAAATCACTTTGAAAATGTTTGGTCCTCTTAAGGGCACGTCCCTCCCCACCCATCCTTCATTCCCTCCATCCCCTCCCAATTCCGCCAGCGATATGCAAACTTTGGTAGCAACCGCGGCCATCAACTCGCCTGCTTTGTGTCCACAAATGCCGTTATCGAATTTGAGGTTTGTAGACTGGAGGGTGAAAAAATATTTTTCTGTTGACTCGAGTCTTTGGTGCCTGCGAGTTTGCACCCCACTCTTTCCCCCTTCCCCCTACCTATAGTCCAATAGGGGGACCACTACAGCACTTGAAAGCTGGCTGTAGATTCATTCATATACATCACGACCTTGTTTGGTTAGGCCCAATGAAAGCTGTTCCCTCTGAAAGCCGAGAGAGATGCAGGGAGAGGGAGAGAGAAAAAAAATCAGCGAACACCTCACTCTGCAAATATTACGACATAAACTGCTATTTTTTACTGAAGCCACTCCTTTTGTGCGAACGGGATTAAACGTGGCTGGCAATTTCTCTTGTGCTTTGGTAGGTGAAAAGAGGCTTAGGTGCAAAGCTGGATTCGTGTGCTGGGGTGTATGTATGGTATATAGAGCCGAAGGGGGGGACTGAACGAGAAAGCTATAACTGTCCAATATTAGTCGCGTTGCTGCATTGCCATTGTTGCTTTGCGCCGCATTGTTCAAGCTGGAAGTTTGACGGTTAATTATGTTATGAGGATTCATCATCACTTATGCATGGAGAGGCAAAGCTGCCGCTTTTGGGCAAAAAGGTACATGCAAATGTAGTTTTTTTCGGTCTCGTTCAGAATACACGTGGGCTTTTAAGCATGACGGTGGGTTCTGGCAGGGGAAAAAAGCTACATCCGTTAATAAAAGGGAACTCTGATATTTTTCCTCCAAAAACTGTATCTGCTGAGTGCATTTTGGCAGATCCCACTACCTATATAGATGCGTTGTTGAAACACAGCGGCAGGAAAACATTAATTATAGTTAGCTTACATTAGCTGACGCTATGTAGTTTTAGCAAAGCAGCTTTGTCCACAACCGTGACCTTTAGCTACCTAAGTGACTATTAATACTGAATACTACGTAAACAGGGCAGATTCTGGCTCAACAGATGTTGAATGTGTTCAGTAAGGCCCTATATGTGATTTGGACGTCAGTTTAATGTTGCTAAAGTGTGTGGCTCACCAGCATGTACTATAGTTCCATATATGCATCTATAAAGGCCTTATTTTCACAGCTGGTTAGGCAAGCGATCGCCGCAGTAATTTTTTCCCCCCACAGGAACACCCGGCCCAATTTGCGGAAGCTTTGTTAAAATATGCGCAGTTAACCGGGATCGCTTTCAATAATAAAATGAGCGAAAGATACGTAAAAAAAAAAGGTCGCTCTTCTGTGTGGACACCGTGCTGCATGGCATATATATTTCAGCTCCATTAGCGCAATTGGCATTGTTGTGTGACCCCCTCCAGCGATGTGTTGGGTGTGTAAGGGACCCCGATGTACAATTTGTTGATGGACACTTGTAATCTGGCGAATGGAAAAGGTATCCCCCGGTAGGGATTTCAGGTCGCAATCTTTTGCGGGGAAGGTTATTTCCCTGGGAGGCTTGCCTTGCAGCAGGAGTGTGTTGACCGTTGGATATTGGATCGTGCTCGGAGCTGCGAGATAGCGGCTGCAGACTTGACTGAGGACTTCATCCGACTTTAGCCCACCCTCTCTCTGAGCCTGTGCCCTGACCACTGCACAGATAGGCGGACTTTGCCCCTGGGTTTTCGGCAGGGGGTCGACACGCATTTAGCCGGTTTTAAATCATTAGTCTTAGTGACAGTACTTAGTCTCTCTGAAGGGGATTTACCGAAAATTTATCGTGCCAGGAAAAGGCCAGAGGTGTATCATTGTTGGCACAGGGACCGGTTCGTACATATTAGCAACGAGATTCTGATCACGACCGAGGTGTTGGACCAACACAAAGTTGCCAAAATTATGTCTTTAAAACTAAAATTGCGTTATTTTTGTTTTTGCAGGTTAATCAACAATGCCCGTCCTAACCTTCTTCGACTTTTTTTTATCAAAAAAATTCTTATAGAACGGCTCTGTCCGTCCCTGGACAGGTATCAGGACCTAAGCCGCGAGAGATATCAACAAACGGTTTGCGGATTCGGATTCAGCGTCAATTTCCGGTTTTTCCAGGTTCACGCTATCCGCCAAGGTCTATACATGCGGTAAAAGTCTATACTCAAATCACACTCGCGTGATTTGCCAATCTTGTCTTACGATTGTTCACAGGCATGAAAATAAGCCTCCTTTTGTCTGATTTTACTCATAAGCACCACACCTCTTAATTGCAGGCTACGTGTCGAGGTATACTGGGTTTTTATAGCGCCAATGGCACTTTGTCATCCAAGCACTACACCTGCAGAAAGTTATATCCCAATCGTGCTGGCCTGGACCTGCAGGTTAGCTATATACGTATATAGAGCAGGAAGGCAGAAAATAAGAGGAAATGAAGATGAATGAAACGCGACGCTCTGAATTGCGGCTCCGGAAATAGGATTTTACGAGGCCTGCGACTTTATATTTGCGGGACGGAATTCATTGTCCTTTTTTTTACCATCCAGAAGTGGGGGGGACCTTGGGGCCAGGGAGGGACCGTCTTGAATGAAATATGCCAAGGGGTGAAATGAAAGCCAAACACATTATTTTCCTTAAATAATTCCATCTAAATTCGCCCCGGGTAGTACAATGTATGAGCCCCCTTTGTGGAAACACGTTCTGAACCCGAAATTTCATAAATATACTGGCAAGTTCCGGGAGAGGGGGGGTCCACCTCTACCCCCGGTTTAAAGCCGGAGCAGCGCTTAAAAGCCTTTTATCGGTTAACCGGAAGCGTCCGTATCGCTTTGTAGTTTCCCACCACTTTGGGGGCGCCAAGGAACTTTCCCCTTCGGCACTTCCTCATTTTAATTAAATCCTACCCTCCCACTATCCATTTGGAAATGTTTGACATATGTGGGTACAGGTACCTTGGATGTTTCAACGAAAAGATGTAACCTTACTCTTGTTTTTCCTGCCAGGCAATCCTATTTCATTTCCCATCCTAGAGCCCGGAGGGCATATGGGAAAGGGGTGCTGACCCATGGCAAATTACCAATTAAATTGCGCTGCTGAAAAGCTCCGGGGCGCACGAATATTATGCTTTTATCTATCTCATTTTTCCTCCAAAATGAGGCCAGCCTGCTTTGCAAATATGTGCCGTATTGCATCATATATACTGGGCAGGTTTTTAGCGTTTTGTACTGCAGCCAGGGGTAGCTGTTGCCACAAAAAAATGCTCCAGTTATGAAAGTTAATATCGGAACATAGTAGAAAACTGGATTCCTGATAAGTCGTTGCCTAGTGAGCTGTGGCATGTCATACACTTGAATGGACTCCTGGCAAAATTAATATTTTGGTCTCTTATGAAGATCAGAAGGTAACTACGGGATAGATCAGCAGTAACAGCATGTCCTGCTATGTCTAATTTAATTAATATTTTAGACGTTTAATCTGAGCAATTGCAACAGGTTGCCGATATGAATGCAGACCTGTATGCTGAAGAGACGAAAGGAAAAGTTTATCCTGACTATTCAGGGCAATCCCGCAACGCTCTCTTGTGCAACGGGCTGTCTAGCAGACAGGATGAAACTTCTCTGAACTGGTGCAACCCAGATTTCCCCTAGACGGTACTGCGTGGGGCCAATTTTTTTTTTGAAATAAATATATAAGGCTTTTAATGAGTGACTCTCAGAGCCTTTTAGCGTCGAAAAGTGTCTTGATATGTGCCGAATAGACTTTTAAGCGCAAGTCAATTAGGGTCTTCCTGATGGAGGACGCTTTGGCAAGTTGGCCAGTAATCGCATTTTTTTTTCTTGTAAAAGGTGCAATGCTGGTAGTCGGAAATGAGTGCACGCCAACTCTGAAGCGTTAATGAAACCTTCAAAGGGCTGGAAGCGTTTGTGCATTACTGTTACGCCTTCGGCCTTCATTACGACCAATTTGGCGCCGGGTAGGGAGGTCAACAAAAATGCGGACTATTTATTGAAAATTAATTTGAGCGAATGGACCGTAGGTGTGCCCTTTTTTTGTGCGTGAAGTATAACCATCAGTCGCATTAGATTGGAAATTGGGATTTTATATGCCATTGGCCAGCATTGTTGGATAAGGTGTTACGTTGCATGCGTCACGTTGAAGTTGGTCGTTTGTTCGAAGCTCTTTTTACTTTAAGCACTGCTGAACAATAGGCTGCTGATTGGATATATTCCTATGTTGCTTTTGACCAAATTTGTTGGTTGTGATGTCATTAAGAGGCTCCGACAGGCGGAGTGCAGCAGGCATTGTGCCTGACACGGTCGGTCGTATTTCTTCAGAGTGTCCGAAATCTGCTCATTCATCCTGGCTTTTGTCCAGAAGGGCCAGAGTGGAAGCTGCGTAAGGGATTGGACGCCACCGATACGGCTCCCCTCATCTCATCCGGGAAAATCCGGGATGCGGGAGGGGTCTTAGTGCGGCTTCATAAGCTGAGCCTTTCTCTCCCCCCCCCCCCTCTCTGCACTACTGCTTGCAGGGGGAGGTAGGTATAATATGGTTCTAGCTCACAGATTTTCTTGGTCCCAGCGGGAGGTTTTCTATACTGTGATCCGGGGGACACACCCAAATTTTGGGAAATTATACCTCACCTACAACCGCCCCCATAAGCCTCCTTTTATATACGGAGAGAGACAAAAATGCGGGAGATTAATTACAGTCTGCAGGAGATAAAGTTCTCCCCTTGGTTCCTGAACTTTTGGGGAGAAGATGGATGGTTTGAAGGAAGGAGGCGGCCCGGGGGCAGGGGGGGTAGGGTGGAGAAGAAAAAAAAATGTAGGAGAAAAGGTCGACTCTGAAACTTGTGGTGTCTTGGATGACTAAAGGGCCCCAATTTTTAACCCGGGTTCTGTCTCGTTTGTTGACATCCGGGCAGGCCATTGTTGGTCCCTGTCGGCGGGAAATGGAAACCGGGGAGGCCCGATGATGGATCTGCTTCTTGGCAAACTTTGATCAAACCAAGCCGCAGCCCGTTTGCAGTAATTGAAAGCCTGAGCTTCTGTATAACACAGGATTGCGCCCCAGCAATTGTTGTAATTGCCGGTATAGTCCTCTCGATAAACACCAGTGTTCCGTAATACACATTTTGGCTTGATTATACCACTGCGCGACTGCGTTTTGCAACGTATTTGCAGTTAATTGTTTGGCATTGTAAATTAGATGCGTGCTTGCCGGGACCCAATATTTGTAGTACTGCGCTGGCAAACACTACATACTGTAATTAACAAAGCTGAATGGAGGGTGCGTGGTTTACAAGCGGCTTAATAGCACTAAGGTCAACCGCAAAGTAAGTGCGCATATAAATGAGAATGTATACGACCACATTGTATAGGAGCAGTGCATAGAATAATTACTCCGCATTAATATTCTTGAGCAAATGTGACCAGAGAGAAAGCTTAGCGAGAGAGAAATCTGAGCTCTGTATATATGGCTCCCAGGTCGCTCTTTTTGCACAGGATATTGATTCTCGTCTGCCAACTTGATGGCAGATCAGAGTCATATATATTTTCGCTTATCGGCAAGTGCAAGTGGCGATTCTAGGCTCCCCGAAACCCGTCCCTCCCCCAAACGGCAGACACATCCAGCGGATATACGAGGGGAAATGAGGGGGCGGTCGTTACTCTAGGAATAGATCGTTCAGGGAAATGGGAAAAGAGCCTGGCTGAGCCAAAAAGGCGGGAAATTATTGGGCTAAAATGTACGATTAAAATCATTAACGCCGGCTAAATAATTTCGAATTAGCTCTGTCTTTATCATCGACCCGCTCTGCTGGGGATTGCACCCATTCTGGGTTACATGCTATGCATTGTAAGAGGGCTTTCCAGGGTGGTGAACTTGGAACATGGACAGACAACCACCCTGTAGTACGCTATAGAATGGTCACCTGCATGAGGTGGTTTTGCTATATGGTGACCTAAATTGCTAGCCGTACTCTGAAACTGACCTAACCCTCTCTGGTAATTAATTCTGTACCCGAGAGGCGCGGAATTCGACACTGTTTGCAGGTTGGTCTGGCTCAAACCCTATATGTGCTGCAGTTACGTACAGTATGCACAGTGCGCACTAAAGTTTAAACAAAAGCCCGCAGTAATATCCAGTAACTCCACTGTATAACATTACCCTCACGTATTTATAAACCACGATAATGGTGGTTTAGGCAGCTAATTCAGCGTGTTGTTTACAAAATATACGCAGTACATGTATGCATCGAGTGTGTTGCTGGAAAAGGAAATTAAAGCCATCTTATGACTCATATACGGCACTGAGGCATATGCAAGGAACGAAACTCAGTGCCTGCCATAATATTTGCATGATTGTACTGTACAAAATGTATAATACACGTGCAATGAGGATTCGAGGGTACTAGTGAACCCGGTGCTAAAATTTGGCAAAACCGATTATCAGCAAAACAGTGACAAACAACTTGAATGAGATGGCCCGCCGATTTACCACGTAGTACTATTCTTCACGCATATGTGGCGCATATTCCCTCTGCACACTCCTGCCACACTCAGGTCTGCGAGAGATACTAACACGTCGGACAAACATCTGACGGAGAGAATAAGCCTATTAGGAGAAAGATGTGATATTATTACGACGCGCATGTGCACGACCAGTACCTCCAATTGGCCCAGCAGTTTCCTCAAATCCGGGCCTGAACATTTCTGCAGATCAGAGAACCCGATCACATCAATCCAATGCGTGTTAAAGCTTAACCGGGCGTCGTAATTGGGCCCACCAGCAACTAGCCCCATCAGTTCGGCTTTCAGGAATCAGGCAGGCTGCAAGGGCGTTCAAACTCAC
This sequence comes from Catajapyx aquilonaris, assembly GCA_000934665.2. Taxonomy (NCBI): domain Eukaryota; kingdom Metazoa; phylum Arthropoda; class Diplura; order Dicellurata; family Japygidae; genus Catajapyx; species Catajapyx aquilonaris. The sequence continues at coordinate 18,305 of KZ538553.1, forward strand.
GCCATTTTGGCTCCCCCCCCCCCTCCCTCCGCTCTGCTGTGATCCAGCTCATTTAGTGCCTGCAGCCGTCTTAACAAGTTGACTCTGGCAGTTTACACTCGGGCCCCGGACTTGGGAAGTAGTGTTGCATCTGGCACGTTGCGCTTAATTCCGCATCGCTGCCTGCATGCCAGGCCTTGTTCCGCAAAACTTTACGGACACCGCAGATAATTGCACTTGCCGAAAGTTGAGCCCGAGTCGACTCCGCACATAAAAGGTGGTCTGTATGTATGAAATGTGTGCTAAATGGGTGCATTAAGGGACTGCCTAAAAGAGCCGGGATTTTGTAACAGTTGGCTTGCATGGCAAGATGTTATCAGTCTTCAGGAAGACAATCTGGCTGATCTTTACTTCGCGGAGGTGCGGGCGGCACGTTTTGTGGACCGAACGTTATTGTGGCTTCGCCATGACGAGATGCATTATTCGGACGCGCTCTATGAACTTCCCCGCGCCTCCACCCCGATTCCAGCCACTTCGTCGCGTAGGAAAGATCTTCCTATACAATCGGGGGTGTCTTAGAAGTTGATGGAATCTGCCGAGTACTGATATATGACTGAGAGTAAAGCCCTGGCTGCTTCTCTATCAAGGGAAATCTTTCACTGACAAAGAAGGGATTAGAGTCCGGGGGGGTTTTGAAGGATGAAAACTCGGGAGTAATTATTGCAAAAGTGGTCTCGTCTCGTGCCCTCGCCTTTCCTTTATCCCTGTTCCAAGGCGGTGCTGACATGTATATCAAGTAGGATTTCCATCCCCGCACAAAATACTGCTCCTGGGGTAACACTACCAGTGATGTCGGACGGTTTCCAAAAGGGCTTTACAGCCCGGATTTAAGTTATGGCTGTTTGCGAGCAGGCTGAGGAGGCCCAGGGATTTACCTGCATTAAGGTGCGCGGGAGTTGGGAGAATCCGGATTCATGCCCGGATGCCACTGATGCAAAAATAATCGCAATAGTTTTTGCAAAACACTCTGAATGGTTCCCAGCAGTTTTTTGCGTGGTTTCATTTGGTGGTCCCCTTGGGAAATAACCGGTGATTTACAGCTTGTAAAAGAGCCATCGAGTCCTTCGGAATAAAACTTCTTTTTTTTATTTGGCGTCCCGGAAAGGCTCTCTCCCACGTCACTTTTATGGTCCGGAGCGTCGCATTTTCCGGGACTGCGGTCGCCGGATTTTACTCAGTGGTGTTGTGGGCTGCATCAGTGCATAGTACATAAAATGAGGGCAGGTATACGCTTCTGTACACGTTGCTGCTTTGTTGCATCCTCCCCTGACCCATATAGCATGCCTACATCAATCTCTTTTGCACCAAATCTTGCAGATGCGAAAATCTCTGCGACTCCTGTTCTGAATGGAATTATGTATGTTCTGACTCCATACGGTGTCGGAGAGAGCAGGAGACAACACTGTAGCTTTTAACTTTTTTTGCTGAGAAAAAAACTGGGGATGTGATTTAGTTAGGATTAGCTCCAAAGCACATATAGAACCGGGCCGTATCTCTGGGCCGCAGAGAGAGCCGGATTCTAACTTTTTGCCATTGTTCTAAAAGAGCTCTCCGGAAACCACTCTTTCCGTTCTTGCTGGTCTGTGCGGAATTAAACGGGGCCTAAGAACGAGGAATGAGTGACAGCCCTATTTTCCGAGGAAGGCGGGCCCCCCACGCTCCTTAAAAGAAGAGAAAAAAAAGAAGGAAGAAAAAAAAACGTGGTGGTTTCCTTTCTCTACGATTCCCCCATTTTTTATGGGAACGCTTGAGATTGAAGCTAAATTGATTTCTGGGATTGAGTAATAGTGTGTGCAAGATATGCTCTGCAAACCTTTCTTATCTTAAAGTTGGTATTGCTTCGATTTGCATAAACAGAGATTCCTATTTTTGGAAAATGGTTTGATAATTTTTTTTTGTTGAAATGTGATCTTTTTGTTAAAGATTGTCCGAATATTTCGTGCATTTTGACTGCCTACTATACTAACCAAATACTGATCGCATAATTATTAAATAATATTTTTGCTGCCGGTACTGTTACATAATGGAATTGATATCCGACGGTATAATCAGAACATTCTAGTAATGGCTTGGCTGATTACGGATAGAATTCGATACGATTGTAGGAAGTAGCTAAATCCGGTTGATTAGGAGGTAGCGTATAACTCGTGCGACGTCGGAAATAAAAATCGATTCGTCATTTAATAGCCAGTGACACTCTGTTCGCCTTTATTTTCGCTTACAATGGATTTCGTTCCTCAAGAGAAAAAATGTGCCTCGACAGCATCGTACTAAACATGAGCCGCATGCTTTAACGACTTCGGAGTCTCGAGTTAAATCCCAAACGGTGCCAATTACTTTTTTTTTCTGGAGATATGTCCTGGAGCTACTGTCGAGCTAGTTTTTCAGTAAAAGTGAAAAAGACATTTAGACATACTGTACGGACGGATTTACAGTTCTGAGCAAATCAATACCATCCCACAAGAATATACACAAATGCACTTCCATTTGTCGAGAAGTGCTTCGCCATAAAATTCAGCAGCTCAACACGTGCGTGATAATTATATGTGCCGATAAATATGTATTTACGTAATGTTAGTGCTGTGTCCTATGGGCAAATTGATACGTGCAGTTACTTTTTTTTACAGTCAATTACCAAGCCATCTCGATTATTTTGCCTTATCCAAGTTCACGGCTGTGTAATCATGAATCGGCAATTATGACCTTTTCATGTATCTACGTGCGTCGCCAATCTTTGCAAATTTGACGTTCGTTTCATGACATAAATTTTGCGAAACCGGTAATAAAAGCGGGCCTAAAAATAGCCGGTCGCAAATTGGACGCTACCAGTGACTGTGTGTATGGAAAATTCTGTCGGACAGAGTCTGTTATTCGCTTTTTGGGTGTTTGTCACGCTCATACAGATTCGCTGATATGTGAATGCGCAGATTAATGGGAGACCAGGAGCCCCTCCCCTGTGATCGGATAGTTGCATCCCTTTGACAGGATATTCTACGCTGGGAAATTGCGCTTTGTCCCAAAAAATAACGCATCCTGCCTCAAAGGCCCGGCTGGAAAAATATTCCCAGCGGTTTTTTTTTCCCCCCTCCCAGTCTGCCCCCGGAATGAATTGGGTTTTCCTCTCTATATATGTCAGTTCATTTGTGGACACGTCCAGAATTGCGGGGCCTAACTGTTTCCCAGGGCCAATTTGTCAAGAGAGGAGCCCACGGTCGAGCCGGTCGTTCGTTGAAATGTAGCACTGGAAATACAGTTGGGCCTGGAGTAAAAAGTCATCCGGTCCTATATATGCAGTATTTTGAGCCAAAGCGTTGTAATTAAAAAGAGGGCATCTGACTTGTTTCAGAATTTTTGAAGCACTCTTTGATCACGGGTTTGGAAAGGAGAGGCGGAAAGGCTGGCAAGTGGCCATCGTCCAAATGAGATCAACTTACCAATTACTGCTGCCTGGGTGGGTGTCAATACAGCTCGTTTTTTAAAAAAAAAAAAAAACTTCCGGAGTAGTTTATACTGATGCAGGGAAGAAATGTAGAACATGCTCTAAATGAATTTTTTAAATTAGCGCAACCGAATGCGCAACACAGTTCGCGCAAATTGTTTCCAACACTTGTAGAGGTACCAATATGGCCGACTTTTGCGATGGAACGAACCGCAAGTGTGGGTGCGCACTCGGTTGCATTCGTAAAAAAAAATCATCAATATAAGTCTAAAATGGGGGGAAAAAATGGCCTGATGTTCCAATCTAAGGTTCCAATGTTATGGTAGTACGCAGCCCGTTGTTATAAACTTGGGCGTATAATATTACGGGTTTGTTTTATGCATGCCTATCAAAATGCAATGATGTGTGAACCGTGGGTGCACAATCCGGGCGTGTCCGTTGATGAAATAATTCAACCCATGCACGTCCACGGGCCCTCCCAAGTTAGATTAGTTTGCTCACTTCGTATTTGGTAAACAAAGCCCCCCCACTTTCATCAGCAGTTGGGGATATATGTGCGAGTGACGTGTTTGGTTTTTAGGGTGGGTGGGGATATGGCGAGGTGATGATCCCCCCCAGCCACCCCACCGTACCCATCTATCCATATTTAGTGGGAGGGATCGCCTTTGTTGCGGGTTTTTTGGGAGAGGCATCCATCACGCGCTGGTATTCCATCCCTTAATTGACTGCATTTAAAATGCGGCTTTATTATGAGTGCTATCATGTTGACCTTGCATTGTCATGGGATGTCCAGCAGGCGTCATGCTGGAAAAAAAAGTGTAATTATTAACTCCATGGCGTGCTCCATGGTAAACATCACCGCTTCCTTATACTACGCTTTTTTTTAATTTGGTCACGTGAATCAAATCAGCCCAAAATATGCATGCTAATAGTCCATAGGACTCAGATGTGTATATTTAGATCACGTGCTGGCGACTGCTGCGTGAGGCGGAGTGGAAAAAAAAAATAACGAATTGAAATGAGCTTAGGACTAAATCAGAGTAAGCCGGCTGCCAAGTTCCGCAAGAGTGAGAGCGCCTGAGTTTGATTTGCATAAACACGGCTTCAAATAGGATGCCAGGGACGGCCTACGGAATGGAAATGTAAAAGCAACGAATCAATGCTGCTTGTAAAAAAAAAAATGAGTTTGGAAAATATTCTCTCTGATAGTAAACATTTTTTTTTGTGGTCCTGACCCATCATATTTAAAAATCCATCCCGTGTGAATATCCACTTATGGGTGAGTCTCTTCCCCCGCATTTAATTTTGCTTCCCATCAGCTTATCCTCCATGTTATCACGGTGGGGTGATGAGGCTTTTTGTTCCGTGACACCGAAACTCATCCACCGAACTGCATTGGATTTGAATTTCCGATATATACACATACACGGGAGGGGTATATATGGTTCCAATCCCGGGGTCGCACCGTCGCCGCCACTCTTCGGCCACACTGCTAATTCTGTTTGATTGTTAACATGCGCACGGGGGAATTGGAGGACATGTCCTACACGTCGCATCTGCTGAGAGGGATCCGCCGAAGATATTTGGGTTGGAAAGGGGATGGCTTATCCGAAAACCCGTACGCAAATATTGCAGGTTCCCGCCCTTTCCCTGTTCATCCGGTCGAATTAGGGAACGGAGCCGAAGGAATTATCCGGACGAAAGTGCGGTGCGTTCAGATCACCCCGAACATGCAGGAATTTCTGAAATGTCAGAACGACATTTCGTACACATTGGAATATTACGTTTAGAAATAATTTAAAAAATCATCATTCATAATAATTTGTAGTTACCATGATAATATTTCTCCTGAAAGGCTTATTCCCTCCGTCGGATGTTTGTCCGACCTGATAGTATCGCTACCTCTCGCATCACCTGAGGGTGGCAGGAGTGTGCACCATCTATGTGTGAAGAATAGTACTATACATTGTAACTCGGTGGGTCATCTCATTAAAGTCGTTTGAGTGTCACTGCTATACTGATTATATAGGTTTTGCCAAATTTTGGCAACGGGTTCACTAGTCAACCATATTGGACATGCAGCCAGCGTAAAATTTTTAGTTTAAATTTAAATGAAGGTACTCTGTACAGACAGTGCAATTCTGTTCCCTCCTAACGACGCGTAAAATGACTTGCAAGCAAACTGTTGCCAAATTTTGTGGCATACCAGACCTGGAATAATTGCAAAACTTCAACTTCCGAAACGAGCTAGGAAGCCATAGGAAATACTGTCGCTTTTGCATAAGATATTTATCTAGCAGTAAAAGCAATCTCGACGGATAACACTACCCTGCGAAATTTTTAAGCATTGTAGGGTACTCTAATTATTTTGTATTGCAACGTTTATTGAACGAATGAGTAATGAAGTTCTGGTTCCATGGCATGATCCGCATTACCATCAGGGAGAGAGAGGAAGACACTTACCGTGATTGCAATGTTTGGAACGTTTCCATGCATCTTTTTTTGGAAGGGAATAGTTTTTTTTGGGGGGTTGCTGATTAGACCAATTGCACGACACATCAACGACAACATGATGGATGAACTGCTGAAATTGATACGCCTATTACGTGAAATTACGAAGTACTCTAATTATCCAGCGCACACGCCCCCTGTGTCAGTACGAATCAACCATCATTTTCAACCGTATATATACCAGTCCTCTTCTTATATAGCCACCACAGTTGGAGTAATTAATTCGAGGATCGCAATTATCAAATGGGTAGACGGGGAGGCTCTTTTGCAGCAAAGTTCTTTTTCATTACCCCCTCCCCGCCCTTCAACTGTTAATTTCAGACGTCACGGGGTATTTTCCTTGGCTGGAGCACGCGTTCTGTTATCTGGGAAGTGCATTCGTATGCTAACCAACAAATGCTTTTAATTAATTCGCCCGTTTATTTCTCGGGGCACGCGTTTGTCTCGCCCAACTTGTCGCCATATTCCCCTTTTACGCCTCCTCTCGCCCCTTCCGTTTCCAAATATATATGGCCCATTTGCTAAGAATTTAATCTTGGGATATCGCCCGCAAAATTGTTTTTAGTAGCGGAACTCACGCTGCAGTTTTTGAGCTCAGCTTTTGATCGTACTTCATTTTTGATGAGCTGGGTTCACACTGGCTTTGTCTATGGGTCGGTGTGGTTAAGATCAGCCAAACAGCGCCGACCAAAGATATTGTACAAATTCTAATGTGAATCGGTTTAGTGAAGAAGAAGAAAATCCCAATAGCGATGGGCATTATTAGTAGGACATGAAGCATGCTAACCCTATGTAAAATAATCCAATAATAATTTCCGCTTCTTGTCATAATTACGCGCATTAGGGGTAGGTCGATGAGGCATAATAAATTTTATCATTATTATTCCGTGCGTGGGACTGCCTCCCCGTGGATATTCCGCGTACAAGTTTTACAGTGACGTGGACATGCTGCAATGTTTATTGAATCCACGTAATTTGCATAGGATTGGCATTACCTCCAGAGAAGCCCCCCTTTGTATAGATGGTGTGAGTGCCCCAATTAATTCCGCAATAAGTCCTGGGCTGATAAGGTCTCTCCTGTAAAAGCAAGACGTAATGAATCTAACCCTGAGAAGCATTTTGAAGCGCTGCTGGGGAAGTCTAGATAGGCGGCCCCGGGATGGAATTAATTACGATAAGAAGGATTTATAAAGCAAGAGTCAACATCCTCAGGGTTGGGGAGACCGGTTGTTTTTTTTTTTTTTTTAACTCCAGATATTCTCACTTCTTGACCCGGTTCAGATTTTCGGGTGCTGGGGAACAAGGCGAGGGAGGACAGGATTTAATTTCTTGCCCCTGGGTGTCATGCAAATTGGGCCAATTCTCCCACACACTAATTAACGGAGTTTCAGCTGCGGTTTCCCATCACGCCGGAGTATATATACGCGGCGGTAATGTGACTGGAGCCCAGGATTTACAGGCACCATCAAGCCGTTTCCGTTTCCATCCTGTTTTATCCGGGAGATATATATTTTTATGTGCACGGAGCAGAACTATGCTAAATGGATGAAATGTTCTCGCCATATTATTTAATGTATTTAATTAAAATTCGAGCCGAACAATTCACTCTGAATTTTTTTTCCATCTAATATTTGAGCATTAATGAACCCGTTGCCAAAATTTGGCAAAACATTTACGCATTACCGGTATGTCTAAGATGCAGTATTTTATCCGTCTTGAATATGACAGCGACAATCAAACAATTTTAATGAGACGGCCCGCCGATTTACTACGTAGTACGATATTTCACTCATAGATGGCGCATACTCTCTTTGCACACTCCTGCCACACTCAGGTCGTGCGAAAGATAGCAATACTATCCTGTCGGACAAACATCCGACGGAGAGAATAAGGCTATTAGGAGAAAGATGTGCCTACAGGATATTATAGGAATAACATCATATATAGCCTTTAATTTTTGTTTACACCAGCAATATCTTCAGAGTGATGATGCAGGAGAAATGTGATATTTTTACTCAGTGGAAGTTGTCTTTTTTCCGTTGGTGTTAAAATGGCTTCAGATTAGACGTCGACTGTTCGTAATGGCGGTGTTGACTAACCATATCGTGTGGCAAAAAACCAGCCGGAGGAAAAAGTCTGTCGTCGATAGATTTCCCCTCGGGTTTGACAAGACCGTCAGGAATGAGGCGGGATCAGAACCCTAATTCTGGGTCAAGGAGTTTGGAGATCACACCTGAGGCCCGTTGGCGATTGCCACAGGATTTGCTCTGTCAAATGGATTTTTTGTGTGTGTGTGTCTGTGTTCCCTGGTGGGTGTCTGGGAGAGGATTCATTCAATTTATGAGGAGTCGTGGCCACTGTTATCTTCTGCCTTCCCACTTCTGCTCCCAGAGGGTCCCGGTTTCAATTTCAAAACAAGGTTAGGGGACCCAGGAAGAGAATTTTTCGTGCCAATATATCGTCCATGGCCTGTATTTTGACTCGAAAATACTGTCTGCCAGCGTCTCAAGAGGGTATGGTAGGGGCTTAATCTAAAATTAGGATATTGCCCAACGACAAAGGACTTTAGGAGTTTAAGTCATGCCCACTAGAGAGAGTTCCTGGCTTAGTTGTGGTGCCAGTAATACTCCCCCAGGTACTGTACATATGTTATCCAAAGTAAAGCCTTCTAAGGGCCTCAGAGTTAATTAGAATGCCCCTTACTGCATGTCTTGTACTGTACACACTTCAAGAGGTGTATGCTTGGGAGCTCATTGTGTTAATGTAATGTACACACCACATTGTCATGTACTGAATGCACTATGGAGGGGGTAAGCTGAAGCTACCACAAGAACCACATTGAAAAGTGGGAAGTGGAAAATTTGAGAGAGACTCCGGTGCAGGAAAATGCAAAGGAAAGGTTCAAACCCAGAGGCAGTGCGGCTAGAGCACTATCCATAGTGTACAGTACTGTAGAAGTGAGTCACGTCAATAATTTTTTTCTGTTTCATCTTTCCAGGCTGAAATATGGAGTGTCTTCATAGCCATCCTGCGTAAGAGTGTGAGGAACCTTCAAGCCTGCACCGAAGTGGGGCTCATAGAGCATGTGCTGCACAGACTACCACAAGCCCAGCCTGTAATTGCAGGTAATTTTGTCCATTTTTTGTTTTCTGTTTCTCGCTTGGGTCTCCCTCATTATTGCCTTTCCTTTTCCCAAATTTGCATAGCCGACACTGTGAACTCTGCATAATTTCCAATCCTGCAGGAATTGCTTTTAATTTCAACAAATGTCGCCTGCTGGAAACTTCCTTCCCGTCAGAAATTCCGCCTTTGGTTGCTTGGAATAGTTTCGCCATAAGCAATTATAACTTTAGAAGCGCAGGAGCCCAAGTTAAAGGCAACAGGTTCCCCTTCCCCACTCCCCCATGCCCTTTGAATGTACTAGAAAATATTGTAGAGCAAGAGTTACATTGTGAAGTAACAATAGCTTTAAACCCTTCCCTTTCATTGAAACAAGTCACCTGCTTCGGGAATAGAAATAGGGATATTAAATTAACTGTTTTTAGCAAGGCCTCTTCTCCTGGCTGAGACTGATGAAGCAATTTCCCTTTCCTCTCCCACCTCCAACCTCCCCCCCCCCTCCCCTACCTCCTCTTGTATTTTCAGACTTATTGATTGAAATGTTGGGAGTCCTGGCAAGCTACAGCATCACAGTCAAAGAGCTGAAGCTGTTATTTGGAGCGATGAAAGCATCCAATGGAAAATGGGTAGGTATTTTAGGTTTAATGTGTTCTGCACACTCACTCTTTTGTATATGTACAGTACATCCAAATTAATCAGGAGGGGGAATGTGAAGAACGACTGTATGCATATAGAGCGTGTGGGATTTTTTGTCTGCTGTTGTGGTGTGCATCATTGGGTGTATCTAAACTCAGTCGTGTGGAATATTCAGTTCAAACAGGTAGAAAGCCTGGAAAATTTCTGAGGCAAGTGAGCGTGCCATTGTCCCACAGTGTACTCCATTGAGGGTAATTTTCATGCAGTACAGAGTCTGAATGCGGTGAACAGGGATGTTATTATTCTCCGTTGTGAAAGCAAAATTGCCAATGGGCATGACTTGATCCCACTATACCACTTACCTGTGCGTAATGGAACTGTTCCGGTCCTCATTTTCTTTTCATTACATTATGCAATGTAAGCATTGCTGATGAGGCCAGAGTTCATAGTTTGAAGTACATTTGCATCAGACCTTTCTCTTCCGTGAGAATATGCCAATTACAAATGGAGTAGTGTACGTCATGTTCCACTTGAAATGCAATTCATTTTTGTCACTTGCTGCCAACCCAGAGCATCAGCATTAGCACGTAATAAAGCAGTTGCGAGCGGGGGCGGGGAGGGGGGGATGTTTAAAATTGTATACTGCTGTGGCACCCAGCCTGTTGCTTCCAGGCGGAAGTGAAATTGCGAGACTGAACATAACATGGAAATGAAAGTGTACCACTCACACCTGTTAACAAGCCATGCTTGCATTTTGAAGCAGATCAAATTACAGAATACAGGCAGAATTTCGTGGAAATTAACTTCTGTACAGGATGGTCAATAACTACAGAATTTTACAATATGTGTTTTTTTTTCCAAGAACGGTTTACTCAACATTGTCTTTTGACTGTGTAATAATGCTGCAGCAATTATTTCATTGCTTGTGCAGAGTATATCACTCACCATAAGGTTTAGTTCTTCACCACATATGTTTGGTACTCTGTTGCTACAGGCAGAAACTAATTGGCATAGGTCTTTTGACCTTTATTTGTTCCTAAGTGCCTACGTCACGCCATTGTCATTTCTCCATGGATATTATTATGTAGATTCACACTCTGATACCATTCTGCATGAATCTTCCTGAATTCTCCATGAATCAGGCAGCATTCTGGAACATGCACACTGAATTGTATCAAAGTATCACGACCCATAGTTGACTAGCAGTAATTCAATTCAACTCATAGAGCACCTCCTAATTGGTATTATCCATTTTGAATCAGCCTAGGCATTCAGCCAAGCTCCTGAACGTGCTGTGGCAAATGCCCCACCGGTCCGGCCCGGATGTTTTCTTCAGCTTCCCAGGCCGGAAGGGCGCGGCCGTCTTGCTCCCTCCACTAGCCCGCTGGCCATATGAGAATGGGTTCACCTTCACCACCTGGTTCAGACTGGACCCGATCAACTCGGTCAACATTGAGCGGGAGAAGCCATACCTCTACTGGTAAGTACTCACAGGGTTGGCTCACTTGCCAGTTATTACATATTCCTGCCTTTCGCTTCAGTTTCAAGACCAGCAAAGGTGTGGGCTACTCTGCGCACTTTGTGGGGAATTGCCTAGTCTTAACTTCCATGAAGGTCAAGGGGAAAGGGTTCCAGCACTGTGTCAAGTATGAGTTCCAGCCTAGGAAGGTAATATTGCATTTTAAATTCCAAATCCAATTGCTTTGTCACAGGTTCATAACGATATGAACGATATGAACAACTGTTGAAATGCTGTGAGACTTCAGTGAGAGTTTTTAAAGCAGGTGTGCTTTTTCCCTCTTTAGTGGTACATGGTGGCAGTGGTGTACATCTACAACAGGTGGACGAAGAGTGAGATAAAGTGCTTTGTGAACGGACAGCTTGCATCCAGCACTGAAATGGCCTGGCTCGTGTCCACTAATGATCCATTTGACAAGTGCTACATTGGGGCTACCCCAGACCTTGATGAGGAGAGAGTCTTTTGTGGCCAACTCTCTGCCATCTACCAGTTCAGTGAGGCCCTCACTACCCATCAAATATGTGCAATGCATCGGTTAGGGCCTGGCTACAAGGTGAGCTGGTTTCAATTGTATAGAAGTCAGTGTTTGTCTATATATTTTGCTTGTATGTTTTCTAATTGTAAAAGCTTTTTGAAGTTCTTGTTAACACAGAGATTGTGTGGAATTTTCAGAGTCAGTTTCGGTTTGAGAATGAGAGCCATCTGCAGTTGACGGACAACTACAGGCGGGTTCTGTACGACGGGAAGCTGTCCAGTGCCATAGTGTTCATGTACAATCCTGTCGCTACCGACAGTCAGTTGTGCCTACAGTCTGCACCGAAGGGAAACGTTTCCTTCTTCGTCCACACACCACACGCCCTCATGTTAGGGGTGAGTGTGACTCTTTCCTCATTTCCCGTGTCGTCATTCGTTGGTTCTTAATGTGCTCCTCTCACCTTGCAGGATGTGAAGGCAGTGGTGACCCATTCCATCCATAGCACCCTGAACTCAGTGGGAGGGATCCAGGTGTTGTTTCCTTTGTTCTCCCAACTGGATCTCCCCTATGAGGGCCTCTTGGGTGCAGCCGATGCCAAGAAGAATCCAGCCCTATGGTCAGTCCTGTTTTTTTAATGGATGGGTAGTTTGCATGCAAGTTCAGAAGTCCCTTTGAGACACATATAACCAGTTCACCTGGGACTCATTTTTTCAGACATTTATTTTGGTGGCTGTAATTGCTTCATCACAGATCGTAACTTGAGAGACAGAATGTACATTTCTCAGTGCCTAACTCAATTTAGGCTAAAATGTGATGCTGATCATTTCTGCATTTTACATGGAATTGACCAGAAATAATTATTGTGCAGACAGGTAGTGAGCACTGCCAATTGAGTTCTTCACCATTCAACATTTTTACAATTGCAAATTACTTATTGTGCTTCAAATTATGTTGGGTGGCTAGTTACTATAATACAGTGCACAGATACAGAGAGTACGTATATCCACAGAGATCATAAAGTTTCCTACAGTGCAGTGAAAGCAGTATTTGGTGCTTTTGGGCCAGACGCAGCTACTGAAACATTCGGATATTACGAGTGGTAATCCTAGACGGAAAAGACATATTGATCTAAAATGCAATTAGCTGCGCACAGTTTTACAACCAGCACATTCCCCTTTAGGAACTTTACAGTGAACTAACATGGGGAAAGAAAATACTGAATGCTGTTTTTTTAAAAAACTGTTACTGCTACAAAGTTAGCATGAAGCTATAAAAAGTTATTATTTTAATTGGAGTTTATTCACACTTCAACATTCAGGGTTTACAATGTTGCTCATATCTTTTGTCTTTTTCTTATCTCAGTTCCAAACTTTTGGGCTTCATCTGCGAGCTGGTGGAGAGCTCCCACACAGTCCAACAGCATATGATCCAGAACCGCGGCTTCCTGGTAGTGAGCCATATGCTGCAGCGAGCTTCGAGGGAGCACCTCTCACTGGATGTCCTGAATGCATTCCTGGGGCTCACCAAGTACCTGGTCACGTGCCCCAACAGTAACAGCGAGCTCCTGCTCAAGCAGCTGCTGGACCACATCCTCTTTAACCCCGCCCTCTGGATTTACACCCCAGTCCCCGTGCAGATGAAGCTGTACTCTTACCTGGCCACTGAATTTCTCTCAGACACGCAGATCTACTCAAATGTCAGGAGAGTCAGCACCGTCCTCCAGACCATGCACACTCTCAAGTACTACTATTGGGTGCTCAATCCGAGGGACAAGAGTGGGATCATCCCAAAAGGAATTGGTCAGTTTTTCAGAGGCTGTGGTCATGAGGGTCACTCTGAAAGATCATACCACTATGTGCATGAAAATGCAATTGGTTCTTGCCACACATCTTACACGTGTATTTTTCAGATGGCCCCCGTCCACCACAGAAGGATATAATTTCAATCCGAGCCTACATCCTCCTGTTTCTAAAGCAACTCATCATGATTGGCAATGGGGTCAAAGAGGATGAATTACAAAGCATCCTCAATTACCTTACCACGATGCATGAGGTGAATAATTGCATAATGTTAAATTAAGTGTTACACTAGACCTGAAGAAAATATAAAATCAATGTGGAACTAAAAAGAATAAATTGGTTTGGCAGGATGAGAACCTTCATGATGTGCTCCAAATGCTGATCTCCCTCATGTCTGAGCACCCATCCTCAATGGTCCCCGCCTTTGATGCCAAGTTCGGCATCAGGACCATCTTCAAATTGCTGGCCTCCGAGAGCCAGCTGATCCGACTGCAGGCACTCAAACTCCTTGGGTTTTTCCTGAGTAGGAGTACACACAAGTAAGGATGCATCACAGTGCTGAGTCGTAATTGATGGGTTTGGTCTTGACTTACGTCTTTGTTGCAGAAGGAAGTACGATGTGATGAGTCCGCACAACCTCTACACCCTTCTCTCAGAGAGACTGCTGCTCAATGAGGAAACCCTTACGTTGCCAACATACAATGTCCTTTATGAGGTTGGTCTCCTTTTCTTTTGTGTTTGTTTGTTGCGTAGATCATCTTGAACAGTGATAAACATCTCCTTACTTAGAAGAATATCGTGGTTTGAAAAATATCTTGCGTCCATAAATACGTCCAGAATTTTCATTATTGGTATAATTTCGCTGATTATTATTTAGCTGCAAATATTAACATCTGGTAATGGCAATGTGTATCTTTTATAATGAAAATTTCTTAAACCTTATTGAAGGAAACTTTACTCCGGTTTTCTCATCTAAGACTTTCGTTTTGATTCTGCATGTAATAAATTCTTACATGCCAATAAATTGAGCAATACAGTGGCTGTCCCAAAATATGGGCTTCTTACTTACACTCGTACTTGTACTTTAAAATGACGGGAGTGTTCTAAGAATTGTCTTTTTTCCTCAGATCCTGACAGAACAGATAAGCCAGCAGATACTCTACACCAAGCATCCTGAACCGGAGTCTCACTTTCGCCTGGAGAACCCAATGATTCTTAAGGTCGTGGCCACCTTAATTCGACAATCAAAGCAAACTGACCCATTGGTGGATGTTAAGAAACTCTTCCTGTCTGACATGACCCTCTTGTGCAACAACAATCGTGAGAACCGTCGCACTGTGCTGCAGATGTCAGTGTGGCAGGAGTGGCTCATTGCTATGGCCTACATACATCCAAAGAGCGCAGAGGAACAAAAGACATCTGACATGGTTTATTCCCTTTTCCGAATGCTGCTGCATCATGCTGTCAAACATGAGTATGGAGGCTGGCGAGTCTGGGTTGACACATTAGCCATTGTGCATTCAAAAGTCTCTTACGAGGAGTTTAAGCTTCAATTTGCCCAGATGTATGAGCACTATGAACGACGGAGGTCAGACAACATCACTGATCCAGCAGAGCGGCAACAGCGGCCAATCAGTACCATTTCAGGGTGGGACCAGCAACCAGTTACCAATGGATTTGTTCGCCGAGGTGTTAATGGAATGCCCGAGATAGAATCAGGTGAGGAGGAAGAAGAGGAAAAGAAGAGGAGGGCAATAGAAGCAGTGATGGCCAGTGGCGATGCAACAGTTAATGGCATGCATGACCATGAGGAGAAAGAGAATGAGCCAGTGGTTGTGGAGCCTGTTATTGAGCATGTGACTGAACAAGTGGCAGAAATCCAACACATCCCAAGTGTGGAGCAGGCAGCTGACCCACCACATGTAGCGGAAGTGGAACAAGTGACTGAAACTGAAATTGTAACAGGACCTGAACACAACATTGAAACAGAGTGCCCAGCAGAAGTAGAACCTGTAGAAGAAGTAAGCCCAAGAGTAGAACATGAAGTCGCAGAAGAACACACAGAGAAGGAACAAGTTGCAGAAATGGAGCAGGAAACAGTAACAGGGCCCGTGGAGGAAACGGAGCCTTCGGTGGAAACTGAATGTGCAACTGAGCCAGAGCCGGTGATTGAAGAGAATATGGCAGAAGTCAATAATGAATCTAATGAAAAATCCATTAGCACTGAAGAGGAGTGCGTTTCTACTGAAGTCAAAGATGGGGAACCTGAAGTGAAAACAGAAGCAATGGAGGTGGTTGAAAGCATAACAGAGGAGGTAACAGAAGTGGAAAGTGAGATCCCTGAAAAGCAAGATGTGGTTGTGCCAGAAGATGTGGTGACAGCGGAATCAGTTAATGCTGATGTGGAGGTTGTTGAGGAGGAGGAAGATGAAGAGGGTGAAGAGGTAGAAGTGAAAGAAGACCTGGAGGAACTAGGTGTAGAAGAGGATGAGGAACCCTTGGGAGAGGTTGGGGACGTGGTGGAGACAGAAAGCAATGACAGTTTTCAATCCAGCAGCAATGATGCCATTCTGGATAACACCACTGATATGGCTAATGGTGACAATGGTAACACTGCTGACAAAGAACCTGACAACACCACTGAATCTAGTAATGTGGATGAGCCAGGAAACAGTGATGTTGCCAATAACAGTAGTGCAGCAATGGAGGATCCTGAGAACGTCGTTCAGGATGACACTGTTGCAGTGGCACCTGTTGAAAATGAGAAGTCAGCAGATGTCAAAGAAACCGTTCACAATGAAGTGGAACAGGAAACGACTCAAGAATTGGAACCAGAGCTTCACAATGAGAGTCCAGCTGTACAAACTCCACAGAGGTCACCAGAAAAGTCACCAGAAAAGTCACCACAAAAATCACCAGTTTCATCTCCAGTGAAGGTTCCAGAAAACGTTTCAGAGGAGCGCCTTCTCCTGGCGAGTGACAGGCCAGATTTATCTCCCGAAGTTAAGGTTCCAGAAACCAATGGGAATGAACTGAACCTTCAAACGAGAGAGCCTTTGACACCTCCCAATCTCAATTGTTGCAATGAGATTAGTTCAAATACCTGTGATGCCAATTGCCATGATGGTGAAATAGAAATTGTTGAGGAAGTAAGCGAGCATGACGCTGCTCCAACTCGGAAAATGCCTGGATATTTCCGAAGTATGTCAGCACCACTTGAGAATGGACAGTCATGCACAGGTGAGGATTAATTTAATATTGAGAGTATTGCTATGTATCGGCAAGCACGAGATGACACAGAATTAAAAGCAAGGCTACGATTTTGTATGCTTCTGTAATTTTTGTCACAAAGAAAAATTATATGAACTAAGTTCTATACATATAAAAGAATGAGCCATTTAACTGTGTACTGTTTTAGAACTTGCGTCTCTAAATGACAATTTTTCTTCTCATTTTCAGATCCCAATAAGGCAAATATTGCCTCTACGGCCAATCCCAACAATCCAAACAATGCCAAGTCCTCCCGCCACATGTTTAGTCCAGGCCCCACCCATCCCCCCTTCCGGATCCCTGAATTCAAATGGTCCTATATCCACCAACGCCTGTTGTCCGATGTGCTCTTCTCTTTGGAAACTGATATCCAAGTGTGGAGAAGGTACCTGTACATAGATGAACATGTTATTAGGTGGGCCCCACAGTTGGCAAGACAAGCCAGTTTATATTTACATTTTTTCTTTGTTATTATTATTTTTCTTACCATCTACTGTTACATTGCCTGCACTCACTGAGGGAAGAACTCATAATTACATGCACTCAGGTTTCGCACAATTTTGGGTTACCAACATTTTAATTTTCCATGAGGCACAGGGTTCCACAGTCACAGTGCAAATCGCAGGCAAAAAATAAAATTGGCAAACACCGTGCAGACTATTAGTTCATCCCTCCTGTAAAATGTAAATAACCGCATGGGAATCAATGATATCGTAGAGTAGTTTTTTAACCTTACTAACACAAAGCATGCCAACATCCATTCCCCCCATATGTGTGTAGCAAAATGAATTTAATGCACCGACTGCACGGATGAATTTGTAATTAGACTTTTGCCTTCATCCAAAACAGCCACTCAACAAAGTCAGTGCTGGACTTTGTGAACAGCAGTGAAAATGCTATTTTTGTGGTCAATGCTGTCCACCTGATCTCCCAGTTGGCAGATAATCTTATTATTGCCTGTGGAGGCCTGCTACCGTTGCTGGCATCTGCCACCTCACCTAATGTGAGTATTGAAAGTTAATATTCATCTGCTAACATTTACGTTGTGCAATGTAGTGATATTGTACAACTGATTTGGTAAGTGACGTCAATGTTTAATGAGTTCTATTGTTTCAGAATGAGTTGGATGTGATAGAACCTACCCAAGGGATGTCTATTGAAGTGGCAGTGTCATTTCTTCAGCGGCTGGTCAACATGGCTGATGTTCTCATATTCGCAAGTTCACTGAATTTTGGTGAGCTGGAGTCAGAGAAGAACATGTCTAGTGGTGGAATCCTGAGGCAGTGCCTTCGATTGGTGAGTCATCATGTGTATACAATGGTGGTTCATAGCCAAATGTAATAAACAAAAAATTATATGTGACGTCCAATTGTCACATCTAAAAATTTGATATCTAAAAGAAGACATGACTGCTGAAATTATGGGTGTACAGTATCAGAAGTGGAATGCATTTTAATTTCTTCTAGGTGTGCACTTGTGCTGTTCGGAACTGCCTGGAGTGCAAGGAAAGGAGTCGGCCACAAACTCCTGTGACATCTATGGGTGTTGGCAGTTCCCAGGTGTCAAAGTCAGCTCATTTGCAATCGCTCATACGTGGGGTGCAGGCATCTCCGAAAGTGAGTGAACATTATGTGAAATAATATGTAACAAGACAATTATAATCATCACACTTGCTGACAAGCCTGGCACAAAATAGGATGGATATTCATGAAACATATTGGTTGCCGTTTCGGTCCATTACTAATTGAAGTTGATAATACTTGTAGTATTTGATTTAAGAAAAAAAGTTATATTGTCAGAAGCATCTTAACATTATTTTCTAGAGAAGGATTTATTATCACCTGTTGTAATAGGATCACTTGACAATTAATAATACCTTGTAGTATTGAATCTTGTCATAGCTTCTTGTAGACAATTTCTTATTGAGTGGAAAAACGGGTTACCATATGGCACGAACATTAATTTTTATCATTTGCAATTGAAAGTAGGGGTCATAGATGCTCTAACTATGTAGAAGCCTCATTGCTGTGTAGTTAGTTGTTGTTAAGCGTGAACCTTACTTGGAATGATCCTATCCCCAGAACATTGTGGAAAACCTTGCAAGCCAAACAAGTCCGGTGAAAGACCCGGAGAAGTTACTGCAAGACATGGATGTCAACAGACTCAGGGCTGTAATCTACAGAGATGTTGTGAGTAATGCTTCAGTATTATTTTACTTTTTTCTTAATAATTTTTAACGGTACACTATTGAGGCACTTTTTTTTTGTGAATATCAGAGTGAATAGTTTTGTTCACCATTCCTTTCAGGAGGAGACAAAGCAAGCACAGTTCCTTTCATTGGCCATAGTTTACTTCATCTCTGTGCTGATGGTATCAAAGTACAGGGACATCCTGGAGCCTCCTCCCACTCCCCCGACCCCCAGTCCTGCCATCGCACATAGGGAGGGGAGTCCGCATGCACCACATTCACAGGGTGAGTTGGAAGTTTCTTATTCTATGTGTTAAATTTGCTTGAATATGTGACGTGCATTCTATTATCCCTTTGCACATTCTCAGGTAGCACTTACGGGGAAATTTTCAGGAATGATCGTGGGCTTGGCAACGATTAGCTTCAATTTATCACACTGTCCGCAATTATTCTTTAGAAGATACATTTCTGATCACTGGGAATAGGGATAGCTGCGTAAATATTTGTGAATCGACCAGTGTCTCCTTACAGCCTTATGAAAATCATAATTCTACAGATTTGCATACAACATCACACAGTTTTTGTAACTGCTTTTGAGTCATTTAAGGTTTATTTCCAATGCTGATATTGCTACCTGGGTTTGTTGCAGACTTTTCAGTCTCATTTAGTTGAAATGCATTAATTTAATTCTTTCCCTAATCAAGGAATGGTTGTCAAGTTTTACTCCAAGCAGTGTTGTGCTGTGGTTCATTTACAATACTTAAATATATATTTGTTCTGCAGTTGGTTTTTTGCAGTTCTGTGCATTGGCATGATCCCAGCCCCCAATTTAATGGGCTGAAATAACTGAAACTCCTTTTTTTTTCCAGTCAAGCCTGGCCAAATATGTTTGCTATTTTAAACTGCTTCTTACTAGTGCGTTAGTTATGCTTAATTTTCCCTTGTAACATTTAGGTTGGCCCACCTTGTTTGCGTTCAATTAATTCTCACATAAGCGTAGGATTAATATTTGCTTAACTAATCATGTAGAGTGGTAGCGATGCCCAAAAGTGCAAGTTACGTTAGCAGCAGTAATTTTGGTTCCACTAACAAGGGGGGAGGGTTCACTGATTTTTCTGGTTATTAAGAAAAACATGCTGTGATCTTGTTTCTGTTTGGAGAAGATGAAAATATTGTTACATTGACAAAAGATTGGTGCACTATCTCTTAAATATTACGTCAAATATGCACACCTTGGACATTCACTAATATAAAAGTTATCTTAATTAATATCTTGCAAAATTATGAAATGACCATTATCAGACCAGACCTCAGGAATTCCTTTGCTAATATTACCAAAGTTATCTAAGTTCATAATTATTAGCAAAGTCAATGTGATCTAGCATTTAATAATTACGACCTTGTTTGTTTTTCCAAATAACCTGAAAATATGCAATGAAGTTTACCGATGCAGATAACTTCCAGATCAAAGATGTTTTCTCTTAGAATATCCTGCATCGCTAAACATTCATGAGCAGAAATAACTTTTCAAACATAGCAGAAAGTAGGTGTAGCAGGTTTTTAACAAGTGTGAATGAATAACTATGCCCTCCCAAAGTTAACAAAAAAAAAAATGCAGATATTTTCATTAACAAGAGAAAGATATTAACGACCCCTTCCCCTTTCCCTCCCCCCATTCCCTCACCCCTCCCCGGCAGGCATTGTTGGTCCGAGGCCAGGGGGCAACAATAGCCGGCCCCTCTTCCCCCAGTGGTCGCATCACGTCTACCCCCAGTACTTGCCCGGAGGCCACCCAAACGCGGCTGCCCCTCCAACCACTCAGGCCTACCTCAGGCCTCTCTTTAAAGCCTCTAGCCTTAATGGTCAGATTCACAGGCAGCCTTGTTGTAGGCAAGCTGCTAGTCTCGCAGGTAAAAATGAATAAGTTTCCAAAAGAAATATATAAACAAAAAAACAAAACAAAAATGTAATGTAAAGAAAAAGTACAATTCCAGAGAAAATATACCTAGCGCTGATGTTTCTCTCTACATGTGCAGATGTGTGCAGTGGGACTTCATTATGGTTGCTGCCCATGTCGCAGTACATTTAGTAAAGAATATGAAAATGAAGTCAAGATCACATTAAAGAGATAAAAGTACATTCAGCTTGTGCAAATTTTAAGTAGTTTCTGATTAGCAATCAAACCTTGTCTTGAATGCAATATTAATATATGCTGTATTCAATGAAATACCTTAAAGAGAATTATTGAAGCTTTTTTAAAAAACTAATACAATATAATTATATCCCAGACCTGGTGAGTCACAGGTTTTCGTTTATGAATGTAACGTGCTTGGTGACAAATTCACGAATTTGTTCATGTTTGGTCATTTTAACAATGTGTCACTACAAAGTAATGTTTGGGCACTATAAATGCAATATTGCGAGAAGTTACCATTAATTTAAATAACATAGTGAAGTCCTACGACGCACATGTTATGAGCCTCCCTTTATTATCAGTTCCCCCTCAGTCTTGTAAACACCACTGGCTTGTCGGGTTTTCCCCAAGGTAGCACTAGGAACCCCCCTTTTAACTCTTGATTTAACTCATTTATTTATGTTGAGTATGGATTTAGATTGGATGTATGTGTGTGTGTGTTCCTCTCCCCCTTCAGTACCATACTTGGTTCTTGGACAGTTTGCTTCTTATCTACCTAGTTGTCGCCTGATAAATTTGATTGTGCTACTTGGGTTGAGTCGTTGGTTTTATTCAGTTAGTGCTGCACCAGTGTACTATCGTATTTTTCAGTGGCTTGTGGAGTACATTTAGCAGTTGAGATGCATGTGAGCACAAGTTTAATCAGTGATTAACAAGCAGGGGTCATCCAGCCGCTCACAAAAAATATTAGTGTTTCTTGCGATGTCAGGAAAAAGCTGTGTGTAATTCTGTCCAGGGTCACTTTATAATGAAACTTAAGAATGTGAAGGATATAAAATAACCAAAATTATATACTTTATAATGCAAACGTAAATTTTGCTGCCGAGTTTGATGACCACTGCTTGTGCAGCAATTGAAGCGAGCACCATTTTTGCGCACAAATTATTATTACTTGCTTGAAATTGGCACTACCAGAAATGGGGCCGTTTATTTGCTGCTGTAAATAATATGCTGAATGATGAACAAAGCGATGGCCCTTCGACTAATATTACTGCCTATTCCCCTTTCTCTATTGCTCTACCTTTCCTGCTGCTTAGCCCATCACAAGATGGCCAGTTATCATGCCACCTCCCCAGAAGATGGGGTTCGCAATGGCGAGTACGATGTTATAGAGGTTGACGAGCACAACCCATCCGTCCTTACTGATAATGACATCCATTCCAGTGGTCCTCCGTCACTCAAAGTAAGTGGAAATTTACCCTCATTACATTGCATGTAGAATAAGGTGACTAGTGGTACAAAATTTCTTTTAGCATAGCATAATTTTTCTTGGGGAAATGGTGTAGTGAATTTTTAAATGACATTGAAAGAATTTCTCTTCAAGTAGCTGTTTTATGCTTTCATGTTATGCGGTTTATAGTTTGGGGATTTGTGCATTTCTCAGTTTCATTTGAGGGCAACTGCAGATTACAAAATTCCAGAACTATGTAGTTAACCAGGTCGAAAAGGTTGAGAGGTGTTACTTAGCATTTTCTTTTTAATGCAGTGTTAACCTGAAAGGGAACATAACATGGTGACTTGGAAAATAATTGCATGGGGGAATGACCTGATAGATTTTGCCACCTTTATCATTTAATATGGTCTTAAGGTGACTTTTGGTACTGATCTATAACTCTCTTACTGAAATCCTCTATTTTCTTTTTTCTCTTCCATTTGCATCTGATCCTTTAAAATTGCAACTGATCTCCAGGGGAATCCCCGAAGTAGATCCTCATCCCACGCTAGCAACCCTCCCATAGCCTATAGCCTAGATGCACCTGACGGTAACAGGTACTCACGTCCAACTTCCTTGCCTGCCGGGCCTGCACAGCCTGCAAAGGTAACTTTGGAGCTGGTACTCTTTTGTACTGTCCGTAACTGTTTCATAGTAGCAAGTGTTAACTCATTATATTATTCATTCATTCATTCCGTACATCACATCTTGTTCTTAACCCCTTCGCTACCAGTTAGGCCGAAAACGCCTAGATTTTCGATTATGCATACTCTGATGATACTAACATGATATTTTACAAGTAATAACAGTTACACTTACACGGTCATGATTTCGCTATGAAAGTTTACACGGTCATGATTTCGCTATGAAAGTGTTTGGAACAACTTTCCTCGTCTAGAAGTTCCTAAATTAATTTTCAAAAATATTGCTGTGAAAACTCAGAGTTCGAATACTACCGGCCAATTGTTAGGCTGATTTAATTATGATATACAGGGTGGCCCTGAATGATTGTCAACTTTTGAAAGTATCTTAATTTCTATTAGTTGCAGTGTGCAATGACAAGACAGACGTAGAACGAAAGAGGACGTTTTGAAGTTTTTATTGCACACACTACAAGTGCTCAATATGAGCACCTTTCGTCACACGACACACATCAAGACGATAGTCCAATTCTCTCCACACCCTTTTCAGCATGTCTGGTGTGATTGCTTCCATAGCAGCAACAATCCTCCATTTCAACTCACACAGGCTGGTAGGTAGCGGTGGTACAAAGACCTGGTCCTTAGCTTTACATACCCCAGAGGAAAAAGTCACACGGGGTGAGGTCAGGAGACCTTGGAGGCCACTGGAGAAAAACCATCACACTCTCGGCTCTCTCCTCCGACACACGCGGACATTCCGTACCCATGCCCTTGCAAAGGCATTCCGTCTTCTGAAACTCCTGGAACCACCATTCAATGAGATTGTAGGGAGGGGCGTAACGTCCTCCGTACTGTCACCAGAAGGCCATCTGAACAACAACTACCGAACCAAGCTTTGCAAACTGCAGGACACAGAACGCTTTCTGTTCATGAGACGCCATTTTCAGGATGACCGCCAGTCAGGGAAAACAGGGAACACAGGATAGACACCGGGAAATTGGAAATTAGATGGTAGACAGGGAAAATACAAGGAAATTCGTGTCAATCACTCAAAATATGCTAAAATTACAATTACTGACAAATATGTTGACAAATTTTTTGTGTTGATCTGGAAGGATATTTTGATGATGTGTCTTTATTAAATTTGGTGTGGGAAATCATATCCAATGGTGATATTTTATATATTTTTTTTGTATCAAAATTTTTCTAGTTTTCTTAAATATTGTGAAATTTGCACAGAGGTTCCGAGAAATACAGCTGGCTTTCATCCTTGACGTGAAGATATACCAAAATGCCACCCAAATATGCACAACATTCCAGTGAATCCATAGTACACTCTCGGCATCCTTCCAGACACATAATTATCATGACACGAAATGTTAATTTTGTTTCCCTTATGTTCTCTTCAGTGATGAGGAATCATGCAAGTCAATCTAGGAGTTAAGCCAGTCATGTTTTATATTGTAATGTTTTCATTCACACATAATAAAAGGGAAAATTCCTAAGTGATTTGTGCGCGTATTTCTGACGTGAATCACTCCCTATTTGCTTCACAATGCATTTTCAAATGAAAATAGCTGGAGAAAAGAGGCAGGGAAAAAGTCAACGAAGACACATGGAAAACAGGGAAAACACAGGGAAATTGTATTTAAGTCACTGGTGGTCACCCTGATTTTGTGAAATGGCCCTGTGTGCCTCGCGGCAAAGTGCGGAACCAACTTTTCTATGTGCAATAAAAACTTCAAAATGTGCTCTTTCGTTCTGTATGTCTGTCTTGTCTTTGCACACCGCAACTAATAGAAATTAAGCAATTTTCAAAAGTTGACAATCATTTAGGGACACCCGGTACATTATACATGAAAACATACGTAATCGAAAATCTAGGCGTTTTTTGCCTATCTGGTAGTGAAGGGGTTAATCAGTAGGGGGCAGTCAAATATAATGAAAGAACTTGCACATCTCTGGAGCACTGGCTAAATGCTTACAGGGAGAGGCAAGTGGTCTATGAAATGAATGACTAACTGTTGAACCTGATTACTTCATGTTGATGGTGATTGGAAACAATAAAACCATGATATTAGCTAGGAGTAAATTAACAAACACCATTTTGTTGTGGATTCATTTGCTCTTGGTATTAGTCAGTAATGAGAATATTGACGTCAGATCATTTGCAGAGGAAAATAATAATGTTAAAAAATGAAGTAGTGATTTTTTGCATTTAATGTGCAAAAAATAGGCAAAAATGTGCAGGTTTTAGATGGTTAAAAGTTGACTGGCCATATGTAGTCAAAATCCTGTAATATTAAAAATGACCGGGAGAGATAATAGCCAATCATTCAACCTCCAGGCATGCGATTCCTTGGAGCAAGTGAACGACACGTCTTCCCAGCACACTACCAGCTCCACTGCTGACACTGATGACAAAGTCGGAAGTGGCAGTGAGGCTGGTGGTGTTGGTGGTGAGTCAACTGGAAATGGGTCTAAAGGAGATGAGAGCTGGACCGACGTAAACCTCAATGACGAAGGACGTGAGTCAGGGGAAAGAACCCCAGACTCTCGATACCAGCCTCCGTCTGAGACGAACGACAGAGGTGAAAAGCCACGGGCAGAAATATCTGTCCTTAGCTCCTCCGCCACAGTTGGGAACAGCCTGGTCCCCTCCCCTGATGGCCAGGTGACCAGGACCAGACCAGAGGACCTCAACATCAAGCCCTTTGTGAATGCTGACAATTTTCCATTGCCAACACCTTCTAGAGAGGCAAGCTTGACCAAGAAGCTGGAAATGGCCCTTGGTTCAGTTTGCCCATTACTCAGGGAGATAATGGTGGACTTTGCACCATTCCTCTCAAAAACGCTTATTGGATCCCACGGCCAAGAGCTTCTCATGGAGGGTAAAGGTCAGTGGCTCAAGAGTCACTTTTATATCCATAGAGTCTGTAGTTTGCAGAAGTCATTACTGCAGAATCACCAAGGAAGCTTCAAAATGCGCATTACATTGTATTGTACTCAGGGAATTTTTTGAGGTTGTTGAGATTTATTTTAGAAAGGAGCTTCTATGACATCTATTAAAAGTCTTAAACCGAACATTACAAGTTTAAAATTTACCTGTCACGGAATTCCTGCCGATGCTCCTTCACATTGAATTAGCATTTTCCTTGGTCTCCCTCCAGTAGTATCATACATTATTTATGAGGAGCGCTTGATTAATTTTGTAATCAGGATGAGTAAGATTTGCATCCATTTTTGTCTCTTCACAGGTTTGACCACTTTCAAGAACAGCAACTCTGTGGTAGAGTTGGTGATGCTTTTGTGCTCTCAAGAGTGGCAAAATTCTCTTCAGAAACATGCTGGATTAGCCTTTATAGAACTCATCAATGAGGGAAGGTCAGTTGCAAAAACAAATCATATGACTGAAAAATTATGGAATGAGGGCTTTGCTGATCCAAGCATGTTTTCCCACAGACTTTTATCCCATGCAATGAAGGACCACATTGTTCGTGTGGCTAACGAGGCTGAGTTTATCCTTAACCGCATGCGAGCAGATGATGTGCTGAAGCATGCCGAGTTTGAGTCCCTCTGTGCCCAGACCCTGCTGGACAGGAAGGAGGAGGAACGCATGTGTGACCACCTCATAACTGCGGCCAGGAGAAGGGACAATGTCATCGCCAACAAACTTCTTGAGAAGATCATTAACATCATGTCCAACAAGCATGGAGCTTGGGGACAAAAGGAGAATGAGCCCCCCAAGTATGTTTGGTCTTCATATTAATGTTATTGACATTCTTATTCATTTATTTATTACTTACTGATAGGTCATCTGTGTAATGGGTAAGCGTGGACATCCGTGGTAATTCACCCAAAAATGTTCGCAAAAGTTATCCCAATCATTAGATTACCTCTTATGTCTAGACTTGGAGCAATGAGCTCTCTTCGGATTGTACAACATTTTTGTATTGGGTCTCATCTCAAATAGTTGATTATCATGCATGTCATTCTAAACTCATCCTCAGAATTGAGTTCTGGAAGCTTGACTCTTGGGAGGACGATGCAAGGCGACGGAAACGGTTTGTCCCCAACATGTTTGGATCGAGCCACCCAGAGGCCACATTGAAGGCAGCTCTTGAGCATGGGGCACCTGAGGACGCCATATTGGAAGCCCGAGAGGAGTTCCATGCCCACTTGGCAGCCACCAGGGCACAGCAGCAGATGCAATCCAATGACCTGATGGATGACAATGAGCTGATGACAGATGACAGGGATCTTGACATGGACCTCACTGGTAAGTTGAGATGGGTACAGGACTTCATAATGTCTAATTTAAACATGCCACTTAAAACCAGCGCATTTGAAGTTAGACAATATCTAAGAATTCAGATTGATATGATCTAATGACAACTTGTAGTTAACTGTAGTTAAGTTAGTATGGTACCTGTTTTTAACTTAATTTAGGTATGGTTTTTTTTTTCATACACTAGAAGTCATTGCTGTTTTTTTTCATTCCATTTATTGACCAAGGACCAATAAACATCAGCACGAAGGCCCGCCTCATTGCTCCAGGGATTGTGGCTCCTGGTATGGTATCCATCACTTCCAATGAGCTGTACTTCGAGGTAGATGAAGACGAACCTGACTTCAAGAAGATCGACCAAGAGGTAGGGAGCCTGTCATTTTCTAATAAGCTTGTGCATGATGGTCTGATCGTTGCGGGGCTCTTCCGATGCGCGTGTTTTGATCAGTGTCAGACAAGGACAAGCAACGAGGGATGCCGGAAAAGGTGAGGCAGCGCTCTGCATCCGTGGTGCATGGAAATTCAGTCTGACACTGATCCCGAAACGAGTCTTGTTAGGAAGGCACACGTCTCGAGGAATTTAAAAAGAAAGGAACAGATAGGATGTAAAAAGTGTGGTGTGGTTACTTGACAGTTTCTTAGCGCTTGATTTCGCTTTTAAAACAGGATGAGGACTTACATGGAAAAGCCATTACTTGCCAGATAAGAGGATCAAATGGGGCCGTCCAATGTAGGTTTATGGAGGCTTGCACTCTTCATGTTTACTGACAGCCAACAGTTTTGGATTGCTGTTTATTGTCGTACTCACCCCTCTCGCTTAAGTGGCAACAATGAAGATGTTAATGGTGACGCCCGACGACTTTCGAGGAGAATAGAGCCATCGGAGGCGTTTGAAGCAAATTGTCGGTAATGGCAGACAGGCGTTGACGAAAGTCGACCTCGTTTCGTCCATATCGCACCTCTAGACATCTGCACGATGTAGAGATCCGTGCTCGTGCTTTGTTGACTTTTTCTGTCGGATTAACGACTTTGGTAGCATGATTTATTTGTAATGTTACTAGTACCACGTTCATGGATAATTTCAATGATATCTGCCCAATGTCGTATTATTCATAGTGCAGCGAAATAGCGAATTTATAGTATAGCGAAACTGGGGCCTAATTAGCGCGTCCCTTGTTGGCCAGCACCATTGTTTGCGAGTCATCATTGTCGTAACTAACTGCTGCGGTGACCATTGCCCTTTATCAAATTTGTCATGGTGGACCGGTCAACTGACATCGTTTCACTGACCATGCCACTGACCAAGTGGCACACTTGATGTCCAGTCGAAGGTTCAGGAGTCCAAGCTCATTAATTCAAAATTAGATTTGGTCACTAAATTTAATTAGAGGTAGTTGTCCGTGACACAACATATTGCTACCAGGATTTTGCCAAGCTCTTATACACATTGTATATAATACCTTGAAGGCGATACCAGCAAGGCATGAATTTTCTCAACTCTTTTTTTGTGTGTGCTGTGCTGCGTGGAGGCAGCAGCAGGTTTGACTAAATGGGCAAAGAAAGGTATAAGAAGGGGGCAAGCCTGCCTTCCAGCGACCCTTGTCCACGTAAATTCTCAAAGGGGAGGGTCCGATGTCAAGAAGCCCATTGATTTAGTGATGGATGCACTTAAATTACAGAAGAGACAGTAAACGAGCGCGTTTCTCTGACTAATTGCAGCGTCCCTGGGATGGGATTGTGAATTATTGGACATCATCATAGGTTGAGAACAAATTATGCGAATTTCCTTGGCGATTGGAGGTTTGGAAGTGACAGAAGACAGATGGATCAGTTGTCTCATGGCTATAGTTGATTCATGTCGAATTATCTGGCACAAAATGTGCCTGAAGGATTGGCTGTATCGGCTGAAATATGATGAAGGATTGTCTATAGTAATTGCTGCGTCACATTAGTACTTGAAGTTCACTGCTTTAGTTAGCTTGCCAACAGCTTTTTTATTATTGCACCGTTTGACCCCTTATTGTGCCAGCCGTTTACGTTTCACATATTTGTAGAAGCGCCTTTTCCAAATGGCTCAATACACTTTTACCCTCTAATTTTTTCGTCACTGCCATTAGCGAACCAAGTGGTTATCATTTGTAGGCCGTAAAAGGCGGATAATTTGGGCCAGAAATTGCTCGGTTGCACAGCAGGTAAAGGGGGAGAGAGAGAGAAAAAAAAGGAAATAAAATAATTTTGAGAGCAGTCATTAAGCCATCTCATCCCGAAGAGTCCTCACGCCATTGTGGTAGCCCCAGTGACGTCACAAGGTGCTGTCGCTGCGTGTTGTCTCAGTTTATATTCCTTGCACTCGCATATAACGCTCTCTGCCTTCGAGGGGAAACTTGTTCCTTTTGTTTCTTTCACCTCGATGGGCGTGTCTGTGGAGGGGGGGAGGCCGAAGGAGGATTCCTCAACCTCGAGACCCGCGGTAAATCATGGTGGCCCACCTATTTGCATGAAGGTATTGCCCAGATCACGATGCGAAGCTCATGTGGTTAATTATGCCACGCGGACGCCATGTTGGCTCCTATTTATGTACCCCCTTTTTTTTCCTTCAGTTGGGTTCCCGCATTTTTCGACCTCTATAGGACGAGAGGGTGAAATATTCTCGAGGCCCTCCGAAGAGATAAGTGTACCGGGTATTTACACAACGTGACAAATGGAACGGGGCCGGCTCGTGTCCTTAACCACGATACATCATCATCACTTCTTTTTTTATATATATTTGGCAGTGGATCTGGTCTGGTCAGAGAGAAGAAAGAGAAAGAGGAGAGGAAGAAAAAAGAGAGTTAGGTTTTGCAGTCGTCGATAGTCCCGAAGGTGGTCTGAAACTAAATTACAGGCCTCGGTTCACGTTCGGTGAGTTGGGCTGCTGTTAATTGCTGTTCGTGTTGGGATGCGTCTAGTTTGATTACACTAGAGATACACAGTTTTTAAGAGTAGTGGGCCGAATCCAGGAACGTTGTTATTGATTTAATAAAGAGCTCTTGTTTGGAGCTTAAATTACAGCGCGCCTTTAGGTGCCCGAGGCAGATTATCGCATGTCTATATGGGATGCTGCGGGTGATCCCACAATTTCACGTACCGTACACATTCTTTCTATAGACATGGAAGGGGTTTCATCGGTCAGGTATGTGGGTCGGACATGCTTCTGGGTTTTAACCCAAACGTGGTTTTAGGTTGAAGACCTATAAACATGTGCAAAGTGATCAAAATGCTGGAGAAATAATTGTATGAAGTACAGTGGTCGAAATTAATGGAGGAGCACAAGTATCGCCGCCTGGCGGAGCTTTTCTTTTATACATGAAGCTGTTTCATGTAAAGCAAAAGCTCCACCAGGCGGCGATACTTGTGCTCCTCCATTCATTTCGACCACTGTACCTTAAAATAAGTTGAGCACAACACATTTCTATCATGCCAGATGTGCATTTTGGTCGCGTAGGTCAAATTACGGCAATCCCACATGTACGTAGTTGGTGGTCAGCATTATTTTTGATTCCTTGTTTTGATAACGGATGTCGAGGCCTGTAAATTCAGGGAGAAAACGGCGCTTGAAGCCGCTTAAAATATTCTCACAAGTGGGCTGTTCCATTGTGCGATAGGGATTGATGCCCGCGTTGAAGTCTCTCCCGCAGACACGAAGCTCGTAGCTGACCAGGACCTCACGGATAGTTTGGCTGCCCCGCCCGGCTGCGATGCCAAACTGGCAAGCAAATGTGTGTATGACCTTATTGCCAGTTTAATAGCATCGTATCTCCACATTACCCCTATTGGTTTTATCTAACTCGTGGGGGATTCCACTTTTTTTTTGTTGCCCTTTTGGCCATTTCTCATGTCGTGGCCACACCAGAGTCAGCTGTCGCTCCTGCCCTCCCTGGCCATCACCCAGGGGTGCTTGGGACAATTTATGTCGTGGTGGGTTAGTAGGAAACAAAGATCTCATGCCAGCAGGGATAATGAATGGTTACCAGAACGAGAGACGCGGAGTCCAACTTTAATTGATTTCTTAAAGACGCCACATAGGCCACGAGGGGTCTTCCTTTTAGGCCTGCAGGTTAAACGAGTAAAAAATGGGCGTCATGCCTATGTGTTGAACCAACCACTTTGAATGGAAGACATTGTCGAGACTATTGAGGCGCATTTTTATGGTTGTAGACCACACAAGTTGAAGCCAGAAGTGGAGACTTCTGCGAATGTGTTGCATCTGCTGGTATACGATGTAATTTTGCCACGTGTCTTGGTGTTGTCATCTTCACCATCTACATATAGTCAGAGTTTATCTGTGCCATGCATGTGGGTTAAATAGAATGTCCGTCGTGACGTATTCAGTTAACCGGCAGGACCAGACTTTGGGCGATTAGCATTCACGTCGACTGCAAGGCTTGGCTGCAGCAGAGAGACGGAGGGCGGTTTTTGGGTGGGGGGGCATCTTGATATGAATATGTAAAATGTAAAAATGAGGTTCCTTCATCATCAGTCAAGTTAATCTCGCGTTTCCTCCTATAGCGATTCGGGAGATAAATTACTGTCCGATGTGATCCGAATACGACGGGATAAAAGCGCCCACCCGAAAAGCGTCGTCTCCCCATGTCGGACTCTATGAAGACGAAGGACCTTCTGAGTGAGCAGCATAACAATTCGGTTATTGCGCATTATTATGCCTACGACGACATCTCGTGAAATACTGTCGCAGTGACTCGGCAAAGACGTGTCCCATGTATACAGTTGGAGGAAAAAATGAGGCAAAAAGACGCCTTTGCAAGGGTACGCCCACATCAATTTTCTGCCTCTAAACTGTACAGAGTTAATGAATTTTATTGTTATTATTAGACGTGTCTACTCAATTTGGTCGAAGTTATATACCGTCAATTGGGGTGAGATTGTGCCAAGTGGGGTGAGATTGTGCCAGTGGATTTTTTGGGGGACAACAGTGCGCCCTACCGGGAATTTTACTCATCACTGACCATCTATCCCTCAATGTAGTGAAATATGCCTAAATTCGCTAGTTTACGCCTGCTGCCAACTGTTGTCCAAAAATCACCTGGCACAATCCCACCCCAATTGACGGTACTAGTTTAATTGCTTATAATACAGACGCTGGGGATCGAAATATTTTAACCAAAAGCACAAACAAGAGGGTGTTGTTTAACTCGGTCGAACAATTTGTAACATGCCCATGTTATAACTGTGTCACGTGGAGTGTGTGGCGTTATTTATACGAGCGACGCCCACTTTGGGATCACACACCTGGTGTACCCCCGTTTTCTCATCAGGTAAATGCTCAGTAAATTTCGCGTCGCCACCTGCAGTGTCGCGCACGCGCACCGGACACCCATTCCGCAATTACTTTCCCGTAATGACCCCCGCACACCTTTTTTTTTTTTGTATTGTCAGAAAAAGGGGCTTCCAGCCTGTATTCCTCTTCCTGTCCTGTCCAGCCTCAAGTATGCCGATCAAGTTTTCATTATCAGCATGAGCCGCCAATTCAAACCTGTTATACCGAAGCTAATTGATTAACATGCACCCTTTTTTTTCATCATCATCTTCTTCTACCCCCCTCCTTTCATTTTATAATATATATTCTCCCCGGTGAGGGCCGTGAGTTTTTGGTGGGTTGGGGGTTGGCAGGAGGGGGCAGAGAAAAACAAACACAGGGGTGTGTAGCCTGGAGGGATGGCCAATTATCCGGCCCCCCGTGGGGTCAACCGGGAGAAAGCTGCAGGGAAGCCCCGGAGAATCCAGCAGGGTCCAGGGAGTTGCCTTCCAAAATTATGTGGCCATTTTGGAACCAGTAAGTTACAACGGACCGGATAAAAAAATAATTTTAAATCAGAGGGTCCATTTCTGGGTTGGTGGTATCATAGATTTTTGTAGTGTAATTACAGGGCAGCCATATTTGGTGGGTGTTCGTTTATCACCCCAGCGGGTGATATCAGATGATAAAAAAAAGAGTCCCCAAGTGCCCAATAGTGTAGTACCCCTCCCACGCAGACTAATTGGATAGGGGAGGGTCACTCTAGTTGATAGGTGCAGATGGGAATGCAGACCTACTGGATCAAAAAACCTGATTATTCTTTGCTGTGTTGTGTCTCACCCTCGAGGGATGATGCACAGAAGGAGGGTTATGTTATTTGCCAACATGGAAAAAGACCTTGCTTGCACTTTCGTTTAAAATCAGCCTCCGGGCCTAGAATGTGCTGATAGCTGATTGCTGCTCTGATGACTTGGATGGCCCATTTGGACAACCTTTCACTCGCAGAAGTGGCTCAAAAAAGTCCTCGAATCGGTAATTATGCTTGTTGCGAGAATGTTAATTCGAGTTTTTTAAAAACCACTTGTAAACTACATCTGTGGCAGGATAATAATGCTGATAATGCATGATGAAATGACCATTTTAAAACTTGAAAATTAATCGTGTCCGCCTGCCTAAAGGGTTTTAAAATGATTTGTGTACCCAACAAGGGCATTGACATGCATTCTTGTATAGCTTCAAATGATTTCAAATTTCATGTAAAAAAAAACACACATACTTGTAACCTTAGCATTTGAGAAGATACTAGTCGCAATAAATCCGTGCATTTTTGTGAAATATTATTATATACAGTAATAACAATATAGAATAAGTTTATTAGGGTGTATATGGGCTATGTAATATTGTAGGGGCAACTTCCTCGTAAAAAGGTGTTACCATATGGGGTATAGTAAAATAAATCAATATACAGTAACTGAATAATATTTTATCCACTCCGCCTGTTTGTAACTTAAGAACGAAAGGTCAGTTACGTATGGAACGGTATGGCGTATAATGGATATATATTCATTACTAATATTGCAAGAGAGAGGCCAGTAAAATTGCTGATAACGAACCCTGAGTTTGAAACTCCAGACCCCGGAGGCATATCCGTGGTGTTGAGCGACCAGATAAATAAAGTATAATAATTTGTGGGAGGAACCGTGTAGTAAAAAAGCAGATGTTTACACTTGAAGAGCAGTTATTAAGAGGGCTGCAGTAGAAGAGCCATCTTATCCACGTGATAACAGAATATACGGACAAGACCACCCAGGTTACTTGACCCGGGAAAAATAGCCGGTTGTACAAGATGAATCGAAGTGCAAGAGTGCTGAAAACACGATAAATTATCTAACCCGGACCAAGGGGTAAAAGAAGAGGGGGGTGTTTGAAGAAAAGAAAAAGGAAAAAAGAGGAAGGAAAAAAAAAAAAAGTATTAGGATATACGGGACTTGTTCGAACCCCGCCCGGACTTGAGGGGGGGTTATTTACAAGCTGGCATTTGTGATGGGTCGTCCGAAAGTTAAAGAAGGGGGGAAAAAACAGAGTTTGTGGAGCAATGGGCGCCATCGTGGCGTAATAAAGTCATAATGGTGTCCTGAGGGTCCCAAGGGCCCTTAGCCAGCGAAATGGGCTACTATTCTTCCAGTTAAGCACCTGAACCCTAGAGACATTCCGTGCTGTAAATTCTTTGTGTATATACTACAAGGAGGAGGAAACGGGGCGGAAGTTTGTGGTCATTCCTGGTCAAAAGTTCGACATTTTGTTTCGAATGGTAGAGGACAACATCGCGTGCCAGCTGTCATATATGTAACCCCACTTGAGAAGCCGACAATATTCCCAACCCGCCCACTTGAAAGTTTTGGAAGAAATAAAAATAAAAACCCAGGGGTTTCTTCTGCCAGGTTCCTTTTCAGATTCCCTCCCGAAAACTTAACCATTCTGCTTGAGCGCGCGTGAAAAGAAATGATCCCAAGGTGAAAGGAATTCGGTTTCCTTTTTTGTGTGTGACCCCCTGGTCCAGTTCTGGTCCCGACATAAATCCCTGCCCCATCAAGCATAATCATTACTTAATCATGCATAATGCGCGTTTTTTGGAGCACGGAACTGTAACCTGGGTGGTCGAAAAATTTCTGACCCTGGGTTCTGGTTTTTTGGCGTCTCTCTTTTTTTTTATGAAGGTGGTCATCCAGAGTCTGTCCGAAGGGACTATCAGTGCAGTTTGTGGCATGCGCATATTTCTTTGGCGTCTGGTTTCGGAAGGCAATAAATCCGGTCGTGGTGCCCTGATAGGAAGCCCGAATTCCTGACCCTATCGTGCCAGCATCCCTCATAAACAAAAGAGGGGTGAGTTGGACGGGGGTAGGGGGGCACTCCCAACAAGGCCACCTCTCATTAGGACTGCACCCCCTTTGGTTTATTTTATAGCTGTCCCGCAACACTCCCAAATATACACTCCACCCTATGGGCTGTGGTTGTCTACAAACTCGCGCAATTTGTAACCAGTTTTATGGAAAACGAGAATTCCAGAGTTTGAGGAAGAATTTGTCTGTAAATCTCGGCTGAGGAAAGAGCTGCTGGTTGCACCTGCGGCCTTCACACACTTAACAGTTTTACCACCGTTTTGAATGGCAGCTTTGCCAATAAAAAGACGTGTACTGCCGGGTACCTAGGTTGCAATGCCTCGTGTAACCCGCAGGTGGCACAAGTAGCACCAGTACTGATCGCATAAAACATGGTTGTATCCAGTTGTATGGACCAAACATGGCGGCACATGCCACACCTTACATGTGATCTGTTGGAACTCGATGCTCCTCTGGCTTGGAAATATTCATTCGGGCTTACACTTGAGGGTGATATATTGACGTCACATATGAACAGCCCACCGAAATGGGCGTCCATTAGAGGAAACGGCGCAGGGCTAGTCGGTGGATGGATGGCGATGGCCCCCAATTAGAGGTGGGCAACCGCGGCGCAGGGAAGCTTCCGGAGAAGGGAGTCCGCGTCCGCCATTGTTTCATGTCTGGACTGGGAGGCGACCCGTGCCCAGCGTGGGGGCAAACCCAGCCACTTCTCTCTTCTTTCTTTATTTCTTTTTTTGTTTTTTTGTTTAAATATAGAGGGTCCTCCTGACCTCCTGGAGCAGCCTGCCACATCTGTCATCCGCCTAAAGACAGGTTGTGTATAGGGTGCCAACTGCCAAGGGTGCAGCCCCCACCAAATCTGATCGCGTACCAATTCCCAAATTTAGCGACTCCAGCAAACTTGCTAGGGTAGACGTGTGGTCTGATTTGTCACATGACAGGTTTGCAAACTTTTGAAAATAAACAAGTGGCTGCAGTGTTGGTACAACAGGTAACATGACACTTTCTATAGGTTACACCCCTGTGAGATATTTTTGTTTCACTCTAAATAATTTTTTTGTGTGTTTTCCGCTCGATTTGAGTGATTTTCACTTCTACTTGATTTGAATCCCATTCTTTTTGAGTGAAAATCACGCGATCACTTGAGTGAATATTTTCGCTCAACATGAGTGATCATTTCACTCAAATTGAGCGAAGTGGGATGTTACTCAATGAAAGAGGAATCTCCCAGTCCTTTTCACTCTTCGTTCGAGTAATTTTCCACTCGATTAGAATTAAAGTAAATCTTTGCAGAGTAATATTCACTCAAGAAGAGCAGTGTGCGAAATTGCTCTTTTTTGAGTCAAATTTTCACTTGATTTTTTTTAGTTGTTCTTGAGGATTTATTATCTGGAAAAATATAATGATTTGTTTGCAAATTTGCAAATTGGAGCATGTTGGTTGATCACCAGCTGTGCGATGGCCAAAAAAAGGTTCCTGATTGATTTCAAGTTTTCCAGCCTGAACTTTTACGTGTCTATTGGATACCTGTACCCCCAACGGAGCAGTGACGTATAGGTTGATGATTTACTGACCGTTTTTTTCCCCCTCTCTCCATCCCCCCCATTCACGGACAAGTCATGGTGCCTCACACAGAACAATCCTGCCCAATCT
This sequence comes from Catajapyx aquilonaris, assembly GCA_000934665.2. NCBI lineage: Eukaryota > Metazoa > Arthropoda > Diplura > Dicellurata > Japygidae > Catajapyx > Catajapyx aquilonaris. The sequence goes on from KZ538553.1 coordinate 55,486, forward strand.
GTCGAACTGGAAATGGATGATGTAATTGCAGGCTCTAGAGGGGCCCTCTTTTCTAAAGGCATGGCAGGAACTCCCTTAAATGATTATCCCAATAATTGTTAATTCCTCCCCTTCCCCCCACTCCCCTGTGGTCTCCCCCCTTCTTTGCCCCCCCCTTTGCCCGCCCTTCGTCCCACACTCCACCTCCTATGGGTTGATAAGAAAAAGAGAAGGGACCTTGGTGCCTTTTGATGAATGGGGCAGGGGCCGAGGGGCGAAGAAGGCTCGCCATACCTGCTCTTTAGCCTGTTTGTTTTTTCGGATGAGTTATGGCCCCTCTTAACTGATACTTTCGTCGCTGAACGGAAGGGAGCGTTGCGTTCACCATCTGCGATATTTACACAAATATTAATTCCGCCAAATATTTTTGCACCATCTGGATCCTCCCTTCTGATTATTATCGGATTTATTTATCTATTTATTTACTAGCAGAGTACCCTTTCTTCGCACGCGAATTGAATTATATACTGTATATTGAATTAGTGGTAGAAGAGTGGCGATGGCCAAGGATGACCTCGGAGGTCAAGTCCAATGTGGTTATGACCTTCCCAGTAAAAAACTACCCCTAATCATTCCTCTGGGGCATATGTCGTGGCCTCCGTATGGATTTGTATTGGTATCAAGAGGACAGACGGATATACGTCGAGAAATATGTATTAATATATAATATAATATTGTTGTTGTTAATTATCCGCAGGATTGCTGAGTAACTTTTTTTAATTATAATATTTTGCACCGCCAATTTTAATTTGTGGCCACTGGTATGGAAGCCTAGACGATATTTGTCTATTTATCGTGAGTGGAAGCTCGAATTTAATAAGAACCGGGGCGGCGCATGGAAGCCAAGACTTTTTTTTAAAAAACATGGACGTAGAATTGATTCCATGTTTGGGGGCCCCCATGCTCACACATTGCGAGGAAGATGAGGTTTTCGTGCGTGCCCATCAAGTGCAAGCAGTGAAAGAGGAGGAGGAGGGGAAGGTGGGGAGAGAGAATATATATAAAAAAAAAAGAGTGGAAGAGGAGGGCAAAGCTCCATTTTGAAGTGTCCCCCCCTGAGAAGTGGCAGCCCTGCCCCGCCCTCTAATAAAAGGCCCAGGCGCATCCGGACGGCCCCCTTGTCATGTAGACCCTACAATGTTCCGGAGAAACGTGGTCCGGAGACAGCTTTAGCAGGATTCGCATGTGGGGCCCATTGTTGATTCAACTCTTGCGATAAATATTGACCCATGGGGCTGCACCTCAATCCAGCAGTCAGGTGAATTTAATGCGAATTGGTCGTAGTGGTAGGGCAAGTTTATTAATAACTTCTTTTTTTTTTTTTGGCCTGAAGCCATTTTCATGGTTCTAGCGAATTTGCCCCAATCATTTGCAATTGCATTTTAGGGAGTTGTTTTAGCTCCTACTTCCAAGGTGACCAATTTTTTGGACCGAGGCCAATTGTCGTCACCGGTTGGAAATGTCACGCATGTTGTCAGTGACATGAATTAGCAATGAACAAAACCGTTTCATTGCCTTTTTTTTTCAGCTGACAATAGGCGACGATCTGGACTTGTCACGGGGTTTATTCCGAGGGAAAAGGCATCACAAGCCAGGCGAATAGCAAGAAGTGACTTTATCAGTGGATCTGAGTCCTGCCCCGGGGCCAAACTGCAATCCGGTCTGGCGGGAAAGCCGTTGAGGTGGCCGGGACGTGTGTGTATACATGCAGAGGTTCGCGAAGCATGGGATCTCAAATCCAAGAGACCATTATCATATGAAAGAAATAAAGGAAGGAGAGGATGGGAATGGAGGAAGGGGGGGGGGGGGGGG
>JYFJ02002141.1:0-63191 GCA_000934665.2 Catajapyx aquilonaris
CCCCCCGGTTTTCCTTTGGATATGAGTTGTTCTTTGCCTCTAAGGTTTCCGTTTCTTATCTGGAGCCATATAATCCCAAAGGCACATGCCGCCCACTTCTTCCGACCTTCCTTTTTCCGTATATTTATGCCAGAAATTTAGCCACGGATATGGGACATTAGCCCTATCTAGCTCGGGGGGGGGCATCCAAAAGTACACTATACTTGCCGCTGTAAATTCCACTCGAATACGGCGCGTTTACTGCAATCTAAACACTCTTGTCGATACGCCTCTGACGCAAGTTGAACTGAACAGCCGTTACATTGCGAATTATTCTGAAACCGTTACATGTGCAAATGAGCAATATCTTCCTGATATAGTTGCGAAAACCGTAGCTTTTTTAAAGTTCTGAACAAACTTTTCCAAAGGTAATAATTAGAAAGCAAAGAAAATTCCGGAGGGGTCATAACTCACGTTTGATTAGTCTGGAAGCATTCGGATTGAATCAGGAGCAACCCCATTAAATCCGGGTTTGAGTGCTGGTGCCGTGAGGTTTATTCGTTCAGAACCGGGCATAACTTCCTTTTCAGCGTTGCTGTATACATATTTGATGGTCATCGAGGCGGCCACACACAAAAAAATTCTATAGTGGAATGAGTTAAGCCCAGCAGCGGTTATGCACGCGAGCTAGTGTGACGCGTGACAAGGGTGTGATGGACGACATGTGATCTGACACAGGATTTATGGGGCGGCGCGGATCAAAATCCTTTTGGCGTCATCGGAAACGTCATCTGCTGGTCCAGAATCCAGCGAAAAATTTTCAGTCATGTCCAGACTGCTGGACAAGCCCCCGAGGCAAGGAGAGCAGTTCATAAGCCAATTGAATGCTGTGGGTTTATGGCAAATTAGAACCAACCCAGCACCCTCCACCCCTCCCCTATCCCAACACTCATTATGCCCCAAGGCTGCAATTTTCCGCAAGTGAACTGATTTCCAAGGATAATTTGCTCGTATTCCAATCACGGCTAATTGCACATCCTACTCAGCTGCATGAATGAGTTTTTCAAATCTTCGGACTGTATGCCTCGCAGGTCACGTCAGCAGCAGGTACAGTTATGGGGTATAGGCCAAATTGGGGCTAAACAGACCTGCTTTTCCACAAACTCCGCAGAAATGCTATTCAATTTGCAAGTCACGCAGCATTGCAAATTAACCCTGATTATGTGCAGAATTTTGGGGTTTAATTTCATCAGTAAAGAGGTCCATTTGCTAAATTGCGCGGCATGAACTGCAATTCTCTCGCCCAACAATGCTCTTCTAGCAAGCGATTGTCACAGCCGCCGCCAATATAATTTCAACACTAAACTTGACAAATTAAGGGCCAGTTGTATCAACTCGATTAGAAAATCATATTTACAAGTTCGGCATTACAGCAGGGCGGCAAACACGGCGCATTAAACACCAATCCATGTCCGGATGATTAGGCCTAACAATGACACCATAGTTAAAACGGGTTTCAAATTTCCCCTAATTAATCCTGGATCCGGCCTCACCACCCAATAAAAAAAGAGGTCGCCCTCTGCTGCCCGTATTTGTATCCCGAGAGAGGATCGGTGTGTTCATCGCAGCCAAAAACTCTGTGTCCCTAGTTGATAGCCGAACCTGGTGAAGCAATAATCAAGTGTTTATCTTGTGCCCTGGGATTGGCATCAATTGTGGCACGTGACAGCCTCATGACGTCAATCCAATGTTGACACACCCGGAGCCCAACTAGGTTTCATTAGGAGGCAAAGGACAGCAGATGTAAACGCACCCTTTAGCAGCAGGAAGAGACAAAAAATATATATATATAAACTGCCCGCATCGCTTTTTTTATGGTCAGCATGATGCAGCTTTGCTTGATGGTACCTCCTGCTGAGAAAATCATCGTTGTCGTCGGTCCTTATTGCTTCTGACGAACGGAAGAAGTTGGGCCTAATTGGATACTGAGGGTGGAGCACAAACGAGCTTGTTGGGTCTCTTTGTTGTGGTTCCCAGCCGATGCTTGCAAGAAGCATGAGACCTTCATGAGGCCGACGCTGACGTCGACCGATGTCTTTTTGCGACGAAACCAATTTTCCAATCTCAAAGACGCAGTACCCTCCATAGTTCCGGTACTAATAGTTCTGTCTTCAAGAGCTCGTCAGTGATAACAAAATAATAGTCTACTGCTCTTCCGATTGACGACCGATTTTTGTGTGTGGGATATAACTGGCAATTCAGCACCTATTCAACGACAGAACTGTACTACCCACATAATATATCCTAAATATTGCAACCATACGCGGTATAGGATTTCCAAAAAAGATTTCTTATGGATGACACTGTACCCACCATTCGGATCTGATTGGTGGAGCAGATGCCCCCCTGCCCTCTGGTCCACCTATCAGATCACTTATAGGATGCCTAGAGGAGCAGAGGTCGCCGCCTACTTTTTAATAAGTTAAGTTGTGTGTACTGTAATTGAAGAGGCGCGCAGTACTTTAACAACAGAGTTCTGGCAACATCGTGCAGTAAACCCCTTGATATCGAGAAACGCTGTAACACTCCAGACATGAGCTATACTCGCTGTAATCGGCTCACTCTCTTTTTTTCGAGCCAGAAGTGCTATGATTATACCCTGTTGTGTGTCACTGCGCATCTCGCAAAAATCCCCCCGCCATCTTTTCGTAGCACCCGATCGCAAGCCGGTTCCAAAGCTGCTTTCCACCCCCCCCCCNCTCTTCGAGACTGGCGAAAAGGAGAGCAATTCGAAAGGGCTTTCGGAAGCCTGGATCTAAACCTTAAAACCCACGCCCATCGCCAATCCTTCAGCTCTACCCTCCCCAACCCTTCTACCCCCCACCAACACCCTGGGTATATCTACGGAAGGCGAGCGTATCCGAAACCACTTTGCAATCTCTGCTCTGGATCTGCAATAAATTCAGGCAGCACACCCTATACTTGGCCGCGTTTTCCACAAGGCATAAAATCAAGACCTGCTGGGTACTTTCAAGAGTGCACTTTAGGTAGTGTACCGAGACCTTTCAAGAAGACATGGTCCACATACACGGCAATAAAACACAGGGAAGGGTAGCAGAAAATGGGGGCTTTCAAGGTAAGGTTTGGCTCTGACGCCAAAGTGCCCGTCTTAACCTATTTAAGCGCATGAAAATTGCATTAACAGGCGGAGGTTAAAAAAGGGGGGGGACCTTTGACTAGGTCACAACTTTCTCTTTTTTTCACCCCCAATAGGCCAATCAATTATTCAGGGAGGCTGGGGACGTATTAATGAACCTTTGATGCCCAAAAAATAACCTGGTTTGCGACAGGAGCCTGATTGGCAAAAGTTTCACAGAGTGCTAACGAGATGAAATTTATAAAAGTATTCTGGCAATATCCTCCAAATTTTTTCCCTCGACAAAATCCGTTTGAAGTCGGAAGCTTCATGGACGAAAATTCCATTTCCAACAATATTAATCAGTGAAACTTTTCCTCGGGCCATTATGCAATCTACTTGACGTACGGTCCATATGAGACGTCTGAAGGCGAAAATTGTTCAATGCCTGTTACCGCAAAACAGACTTTCCTTTGGCTGTAAAAAAATAAATGATTATGTTCACGAAACCCATTGGTGCAGTGTGAAATGAAGGTATAGGAAACGGGGTGTTGTAATGATTCGTTCTAGTTGGAAACTTTATCCTGACAGTTCAAGGCAAACCTTTCGTCTCCTCTGGTATACAGGAAGCCGAACTGCCAGGATAAACTTGCGGGCCAGCGGGCGGTGATATGAAGCACCAACTTGGCCGATTCACCCGAGGAATTCAATAACCGATGAAGTTCAACTACAGCAGTTCCTCTCTCGTGCAGTATCGGTCAACCAAGTGTGAAGTTGCCCCGAAACCATCCAGTGCATCAGGGGCACTGAGGAAAAGCAAAAGTTGGCAAAATCCGGCTCAGAAAATATTAAAGTATCTCGGAATTAACGTTCCTCATTTCTGTAAACAAATAATCCACTCGGGTCTTTTATGTAGCTGGATATAAATAATTCATATACTGCTCTTATCTCCCTAGAGCAATTCGTCCCCTTGGATTAAATCCAGTCCCACTCCAGAAGCACGACAGATAAGCAAAAGCAGGCCTCCACCCCACATCCTATCCTTTCAAGTGGATATATCTGCAAGTTCAAATATTGCTCCCTTTTTATCCACGAGACCCTGGTTCAGATGCAAGCAATTTGGCCGAGTGCAGTTGGGTCACAGCAAACTTTTGCAGAATGACCTTCGAAGTTGAGTGTCGCCATATTTTTTTTTTTTCCTGGTCAGGATGGGGGTGGGGGGGGGGNNNGGGGAAGTTGACAGCTTTTGAAAGCAGTTGATCCCCCCTGTTCCATCCCTTATTTCAAGTCAAAGTATTGGAGAAAAGCCTTGTTAATCCGGCCACAATTACGCCATGAGCAAGAAAAATAGCGCTTTTGGCTAATTTACAGCCCTTTTTCTGCCATTCCTACATTGCATCATCATTTACCTTCTCTACACGTCGTGGTTCTATCCTGTAAATTACTGGTCACAGTGTCAAAAATTTTGCCATAACGTTAAAAAAAAAGTTGAACAAGACCAAATTCAACAATTCGGACAAGATTGACTATTCGCCCAAATTAAATTTCGGACCCATTGCGACGACCCCAATTATTATTCCCCCCCAAAAAAATCCATCGTGTGGGTCAGACGTCACGCACGCTGACACGTCTCGCGTAACGCAATTATCCTAACTTTGAAGCTGTTACTGCATTATCTCGGCAGGTTCACAGCAAAACAGCTGCGGCGCGGGCCTCATTCCAACCGTGCAATCAGAATTTGAAATGTCGCCCGCAAAACGAGAGGTTATGGAGTAACTCCCTTCAAAAATGAGAGATATGAACCTGTTCATAAGTTGTCGTTTTTTTTGGCGGAGTGTATATGGTGCCAGTAAGTGCAGCCAAGCGTAATAATTCGGAGCTGGCGCGGTCTTTTGCCGTAAATTTTAATTACGTCGTGCACCAGCGGACTCGAATGTCGTCGACTGGGTACAGGGGTTCGCTGTACGGCACACAGCAGACAACAAAAGGCGACGGTGGATATTTAGTGTAGATTGCGTCGTTAAACGCGCCATGTGACAAGCCACACCCACTTGGACGTCACGCATGAAAGGGACCCACAAATTTAATAAGTCATACCGCCCGGTCCCATAAATTATCAGGCGCAATCAATGAGCTGTTTGGGTAAATACAATTTTCATTTGAATAAGGCTGATGGTTTTATGCATGGACAGCCGCATTACACGTCTCCATAAAAAGTGTCAATAAGCATGGTCTGTTTGGAGAGATATATTGTGGGGAGCAAATAAATGGAATGGAGCGGAATGGTCCGGGCACGTTCGGACCTGTTCACACGGTCGACTGACGGAAAAAAACACTGGATAAAGGCAGTTAATAAACCGTTTAGATTGATTAAATGCCATCCGCAATTAGATCCGCCCAATAGATCACAGCTTGATCTGGCGGATTTGTGGAGAAAATGACCTATCACAATACGACATGTTAATCCGTGTTCCAATCCTGGTGGTCCAGCCCGCGTCCGTATCAATGATGAATCCATCCATCCATATCAGAGACAAAATAATGTGCAGGAACATAAGTTTTTGGGCCGTACCCTGTCCCTCGTGACGTCAGATCGATGTATCCGGCTTAAGGGATAATCCAACCCGGCCTCATATTGGCTGCCAATTAAGGTGGCCAATCGATATAAGCCTGGCCTCGTGATGGCGTCGGAGCACAACGTTCACCCCCCACTACTACTTCGCTCGCAAACACGAATTAATTAATTTTTCAATCAGCAGGTATATGCCCAGGTTCAGTATCGTACCTGCTGAATATATACCGAAAAAAATTACCATACAGATCGAATCAATACGGCATCAAAACTCAGCTTTTTAGAAAAGCATCATCACACATATCAAAGCATGAAATTATTACGTGTTAATAAGCAATTATTAAATTATTTCCAGTGCAGTCATTGTTGAGACAAACTTCTTACACAGATTTCTCTAGTTGTTGAAATCATTGTTTCCCAATTGTTTTTCTCCCCCTCTCACGACATTGCTACAAAGCACTCGCAAAGTGTGCCAAAGACATTTCTTGCATTTTATTCCTCGTAGAGAGTATCCTTTGCCATTATGTCGTTTTGCATTGATTTTAAATTTTAGTGGAGTATATACGACGCCGGTTGCATGTCCTAAGGAAACAATGTAAAAATCATGAGAATCATCCTTATAGGGCACGAAACCCTGAGTGAATATTTCACTAATATTTAAGATGGATGCATATCGTGCCATTGTCAGTCCAGAACAACAAAAAAACAACTTTTTGCATATAACGACATGTTTTGTGGCGATGCCCGACACGCAAAATTGCTTAATATAGATTTCCAGAACTGGAGGAATCTAAGGGAAATGTTTTGCATGAACGGCCACTAAAAATTATTGCGCACCTAGACAAAACCATTAAAAATAATTTGATGCACATCCGGGCATACCATTATTATGCCTAATTTGCAGGCTAACGTGGCCTGTCGTGTTTCCCAAAATTCTTTCCCCCCAACACCCCTTTAAGACCTCCCCTTTAAGCAACGGCAACTACACCAAAGGCGCGCACTTACTGCATGCAAAGGTGCCTTACCGACCAGCTCCGAGCCGCATTCTAATTAGGCTTCCGAGTCGATTTCTATTGTACATGTTGCATAAGTAGAGTTGAAGCTCGGGCCAGCAGAGCGCCTTAAATGCGCCTTGAGCACCCGAATTCGGCAGCCCAAACACACTCAAGCTCCGAGAGGGAGAGACCCCCTAATTTGCGCAGTATTCAAATCACAAGAGTAGTACCTCGAATTATACACCCGGCAATAATTGCATGAAGCAGGCGGCAAATAAACTGAAACGCAAGCAACATCACTGTAACTGAATTTGCAGGCTCAACAATGACTAACAATTCCACATATCCATATTCAATCCGTGCAGACGGAAAACGCATGGAAATTTTTCCTCATTATTCTTGTGAAATTAACTACAAATGCGTTTATGTCTGAAATTCTTGCCGTGGTTGTACCCGTTTGCAGTGTTTAAGATTTATCTTCAGTTATAGGTACCTGGCGGACTTTTGCAATATACTCTCAATAGCTTACAATTAAGATAAAAATCCAATCTCAGTCCTCCAAAAAAAAAAGAAATTGACCTCCATTTCCATGACATCACCGTGAGCCGACATCTGCTGAGTAAATTACAAGCGAAGGAAAATGCCAAATTCAAAGCATTTCATCAGTTTCTTGACGATGAAAAAGGTCCGTTCCCTTTTCAAGAATCGTGCATTCAGTCTCTATGCGTCACAACCAACATTGGAGCCAACTTGTCTTTCTTTCTTCAACAGATAAGGTTCCCCTCCCCTCTCGTCTGTCTGTTGAGACCGTATCTTTCCTCGCCAAGAGTTAAATGGAGAAGTAATTTCAGCTGACAGAATGATCAGGGTGTCATTTTGAGACGAATCTTCACGCTAACATTCTCTGGCACATCGGCTCAGCAGGAAAAAGGGTATGAGGGTGCCAAATTGGATTCAAGTCATTTAATCTTCGTTGCTAGAAGCGCGCAATGGTCAACACAAAATCCACAGAAATTTTGGTGCAAAAAATATGCCATTTTCGAACATTGCAACTATTAATTGCGGAACATTGTTTTATAACAGTTTGCAGAGCACAGTCCTTCTGTTCCAGCCCAATCATTCATGCGCACACTCCAGTCCTCGTGCATCCCCAACCAGTAAAAAAAAGGACAAGTCACGCCAAAATTCCGTCCGAATTGATTTCAGCACAAGTGTCCCCCCTCTCCATTTTGGACACGGCCAGTCTGGGGGCGCATGCAAGGGGGCGATAACGGCGGAGAAGCGATTCCTCGGATATTCCTCGGTCTCTCCCCCCTGCAACACGAGAGACGTCAGATAGAGGAAAACCTTGGCTCTAAGAGAGAAACGCGTTCCTCTGGCTTAGCACCTCCCCTCCACACAAAAGGCAAAGTAGGTCGGGCCCGGATCAGACTCCGGACAAAGGCCAATTGCATTCGGATAATTCCACCGACCCTCTCTATTCTCCTTCAATTATTACCCTCGATTCGGGCCATCTTCTTCATAAGGACGATCACCCCCCTTGGCTTGTTGTCTCTTCTGCGATGCCTTTTGTCCACTGGCCAGATTAATGGTGTCGCAGGCTGTTGCCTCCCTGACTCCATATCCTTAGGATTGGTAACGAATGACGTCAAAGCAGAGCTCGGGTTACGGACCGCACTTTTCAGCCTTAATTACGGGTCCGGGCCCCTCGTTTTTGTGGGCTAGGTCATGAATCAAAGGCTTTAGTCTGACGAAAATTGTGCCAGGCGCTGGTTGGTGGCGAGGTGACATATGCATCGTCTCGGAAACGCGATGTACTATCACGAACAGAAAGTTCCGGACAGTGGACCGCCCGATAATTGCTTTAGCATGGCAATGAAAATTCATGACGCCAACTTGCATAAGCCCCGCCACCACGAATGCGATGTCGCATATTTCATCGCAGGAGAGATTGCTTTATCCTCGAAAAATTAGGCTACAGGCTTAACAGGCTTGATTAGGTCTGAGAGAGAAAAAATAATCAATCGGATAAACCTGACCAAACAAAAGTGGGCGACATTTTTTTCTCCCCAAATGTCAGGGGCAACCAGGCAAGGGCAGGTAAATACTGACCCCCAGCACCTGATCCCTTAGCTCAAATTTTTTGGCGGTTTAGATCCGGTTAGCGTTAATGATTAATGGGCTTCTGAAAAGTTCGCGCTAAATTTTTTATTACCTGCTTGCAGCTGTATAGCTTCCTGCCATCCCTTACACTTCTGGAGAGGTTTAGGTCAGGTTAGCTTTAAAAATGTAACAGCTTCAGAAACCTTTTGGATACTATTTTTATAACTTTGGTATTCAACTTCCTACCTGATGCATCTTCACTCAGGTGAAGGCTAAAATGATTTAAATCCCAGTGGTCATCACCTTAAATCAATTTAATTCCACGAGATTATTTAATCATTGTCGTACTATTCTCTGAAAGGAGGAAACGTTCTTAGGAAGGTATATAGGTGAAGAATTGACGGATTGTTCACCCCAGCAAGGAATATGAAGGAAGTTTCTCCCGCCAAATTGCGACTTATGACATAATCCGCCCTAAATACCACTTAAATCGTCCCTAACTAGGAAACAAGTTGGCAGGTTTACTTCCTCGACGGGATATCCGGCAAGCGACCTTGTCAAAAAGTCTCTTTAAATCCATTAAATCCTTCTGGTCGCCAGCTGAAATCCGGTCGCAATACTCCAAAATACTGCTAACATCCTGCGGCATTAAATCCTTCAAATCCGGTGCAGACAAAAACTCCCAACTAGTATTTTTTTCTCTCTCTCTCTCTCTCCTTGTCGACCACGACACTGGAAAAGGCAATAGTTTCACGCAACGCCAGCATAACACGCTTGCCCAACCTTCCGTAAACACTCAACTAATAAACTTACGATCCTGGCCCCATTCCCAACTCCAATATCCGGGGAACCTTCCCTTTTTAAAACCCGTAAAATATATTACGCGAGCATTATACGGAGTCGAGATTATAGGATGAGATTCTTACACACACACAAAAAAAGCTTTTTGAAAAGAGCTCCATCTTTCAAGACCCGCTGAGAATCTACCCTCCCTAAAGTCCCCTAGATTGTGTTCTCGGGCGCTTGGAATTTCCATCACGCGCCTAAGAGCAACCTCTCATCAACGCCCAGCATCTGAAACAATTGGTGGTGCCGGGCAGAATGTCAAGGGCAAAAGGCGAGGAAGGAAAAACACTCAGCCAGGATCTAATGGCCTTTTCAATCCACAACCCTATATTCTTTCAGCAGGATCCCCGCAATCGATCAGGACAACTCTACACCGCAAGTTTCTGTTGCCAATTAGATAGAAGGAAAGAAGAAGAAGAAGGAAAAAAATTTGAACCATCTTCCCAAAAAATTTCTTGGAGTTTGGCCCATTTCGTGATAGGGACCTATGGGGCTTTCACGATTCGCGTCATATTTCCGATGTCTGCTGCACTGCCGCAAAATGGTGAAGCAATTTCTGGTCGGTTACCGGATTTTCTCAGTGAACAACCAATCGTAAAAATTACATTTCCGCATGTTTTTATACTCCTTCTTTTCTTGACGGAGCGTCACTTTTGATCCAGATATCCCCCCCAATAAACGCGGTGTCAATCAAAAGGGCGCGAAGCAGGTCTTTCACGGCCATGCCCCAGAATTTCAGTTTCCTTTCATCTCTCCATCCCGGAGGCAGATATGACGTCAGGACCGTAAACAGAATGGAGTCCGGAGCCGGTAATACTCGGCAATGAAAATCCCTGCTGGGGAAACCTCCTTAGCGGCGTAATATTGGCCACTTGGGCCTCCCCGCTGACAAGTAAATGTCAAGCCTATTCCCTTCCTCGACCTTCAAAACCCCCTGCATATAAACCCCCCCTCTCACAAGGGGAAAAAAGGGGAGAGCGAAGAGTGCAATATCAAAGTTATCGACAAACATGGAAACTCGCCAACTTCCACCCGGGTTCCCTCGCAAAGGGAAGTCTCTTTGAAGCGAACCAAATAAAATTTGCCTGGTAATAATCTGGGTCGTCGAGGCAGAAAGGTATGGAGAGCAGCTTCACTTGTACGCACCCAAAAATATGTCACAGGGAAGGGCTCCCAGGCTACACAATGCAGCAAGTAGCGTAATTGCGAGGAGATGACAAAAGAAATGCGGTCGGCTGACTATGCAAATTATAGTGCTGGCACTAGTCAACAAACCATGCCGAAGCCGAAACTCCACCATGTTCAGAGACCTTATATATGTTGCTATGACGACCTGATCCATTTCCTCGGCAGTCGTAAGAAATATGACAATGAGTCTCCGCCCAAGTTATTTGAATCAACTGATTGGTTCTTGCGACACAGTCTGATCCGAACGGAAATTATCATCCGAGCAGGGCTGATTACCCAGTTTGCAATCATGCAAACACCCGGTAGGCATCCAGTTACCGGCATCGCATTACAGGGGGAGTATAATTACGAGCACAAAGGGCACAAAATCCAATTAAGTCACAAGGGCACTATATGTTGCGGACAGGTTTATACAGTGCCACACACTTGTTTCCTTCACTTCACATGGAGAGAAACAACCTGCTGCAATCAGGACTCACTTAATTAAAGCCGTCCGTGCAGCAGGGTTGGTTTCTGCAAATTCTATATTCCAAAACGTGGAGCCCTGCAACTCTCTCTGACACAAATCCGGCAGACTTGGGAAAAGGAAGTCCCATTTTCTGGAAACGAGATATGAAGGTAGCTCCTGAAGAAGAAGAAGAAGAAAAAAGAGGACAGTTCCGACACATTCCAATCTTGGGTCGATTCTCAGAGAGGAACAAGTGCAGGTAACATGCCTTCTGGCTTATCGCTTTGCCTGCCTTGCCTTCCTCTACTCCGTTCCGCTCGGTAATGTAGCGGCACAAATACAGTCTCGCCGCAATCACCCTGGCGAGCTTCCTCCCAGCAGAAACAACCCAGCCCATTTGACTTTCCCCCTGCAGCTCAAACTAACCGACAACTGGCCTTCCCCCGATCACCAAACAAAAGCATTCGCTTTGCTGGCTTTTGTTCCCAATCGCAGACCCCGGTAGGCACAGACTGGCCATGCCAAATGAACGGAGAGAAAGCTTTTGGGGGTGGGGGGGGGGNGGGGGGGGAGCCATTTGCCAACCTTTTTGAGTAATATTTGCCTGGCTGGTTGGACCCATCTCGAATTTGTCGGGTCAAGTACACCTGGCCGGCGTGGCGGTTACGGGAGTGGTTTTTACTGCGGGTGATGCAACGGGGTGTCAATGAAAGCTTTAGCAAGCACCATCCACTGGACCAAAATCGGAGCCAACAAAGAATTCACGTAATCATTATTTAAATTTGCACTGAGCTATCGATACATCTTACATAATAAATATAGGCAAAGTTTGCACATTTGTTTGTCCGGGCTGACAACACACTTCCACACCTCTGAGAACTTGATGCAAAACCTGTCCGTGATAGAGAGAAAAGTCCTAAAACGGAACTTTTTAAACCTATATGCCCAGAATTTAGGATTTTGGTACATGTGGGGGGAGAGGGAGTGTTTTTCTGGTAGTTCCGGTATACGCCACGGATGGCGGTAGCTGTCAGGGCCTAATCAGAGGGTATCGCTTCCGGCTATGCATCATAGATGGCGTTGTTGAAATTGCGCCGCATGTTCGAAAAGTACCAAAAATTTAATATAGGGATGTGGAGGTTGTTTATTATAAACAGAATATATAGATCTACTAAAGTGAAACCCATCAGACCCAGAAGCGTGCCACAAAATGTTCCACGTCCAATACAGAATATTTACAGAGAAAATCAGATTTCAAATATTGCTACCGAACCAATCACAAAATGGCACCGTGGTCCAACCTCTAAGGTACACTAATCTCCTCTCTAGATGATAATATACCAAAAACCACATGCTTGCAGCGCACACAATCCTTTTTTGATATTATGAAGGGTCCCCACAGCAGTGTTGACCCGCGGATGAAATTAGTGACTGGCGCCCCCATGGATTGAACATGGCCTCCCATCATATTACCATTATGACCCGCAGCCGTAAATCCCTCTGTGGGTATAATTCAGCCCCATGGAACGATAGATAGATGGCCAGATACGTGCAGGTCCATCACCAGAGTACGGGACTAGCCAATGTGGTCGATGGGCACTGATGCCTTGCGGCCATGGGAACAAATCAGGCCTGTGTTTGCACCCAATCCCAATGTAATACGGCACTAATAGATATTGAGCAGGACCAGCCATTGCCCATTCTCTCAGCAACAATAGTTTCAGGGGGGGAATGTCCAGTCTCGCCTTCATACACTCCATTTTTTCAAGCAAAAAGTTTTGCTTTTCACTGCAGCACTGCGCCATAGAAGTGGTAAATCCTGGAGCAAATAATGCATGAAATGCACGACATTCACATTGGCAGGGAAATGGGGAGGGGGGTGGGAAAAAATAGTACTGCAACCGAAATGAAATCGGACACATTCATTATACTTATGGTGTGCTTATTACACCCGCAGCCCCCCATGTTTATGATTTAATTTTGGCCTTATCATGAATTCTTGTGCCATTCGTTATGCTAATATGTGAAAAGGTAATTCGAGTTCGGCATATACGCTCTGATTGCAACGTGTTTTAATGCTGGCGCATACCTTGAAACGCAGGGTTTGATCCTAATATCCATGAGCGCTGACTTATGCACTCGTTTATCACCGGATTAACCTGCTCTTCCCAAACACGACCATCTGCCTGGAGGGAGGCTTACAACATTATTTTTTAACATCTGTAGCCGACGTGAGCCCGGTTCTGAATCAGTTTAATTTGCATATCCCCATGTGTCTTGTACCGTGGTCACGCAGCATGGCTCCCGGTCGAACTCGAGGTAAAAAAGCGCCGGTCGTCTCTGTCGACAACTTAAATTTGAAACACCTTATGCGAGTCGCCACCAGGTCTGCTCGTATAATTCGACCCGACCATCGGTTATAAAATCTTAAGATTTATGTCACCGCATGACAACCCGTCGGTTATGTAACGTGGTCTAAATGTGTCTGACAGCAACTCAGTCGTAAACACATACAAAAAAATTCCAAAAAATATTTGGCATATCCACACAAAATATGCAAATTGCCACAATAATATCATTTTCCAGCCCACTAATCCGCGAGAGACCATTTCATAACACTCACTTGTCTGACAAATTCAACCTTTTTTTTTCTCCCCACAAACCCTATCTGCCCTTACTTTTTTTTTCTGGCCCAAACATTCCCTAGCCGGGTAACCGCTATTGAGACCTCCATACAGTATACAGTAGATCGATCCAGGGGATCCCTATACCCGAGGAAATTGCTTACTTCAGCAAAGGCCCAATAATTGCAAGTGCGTCGCAGCCACCCCTTTTCACCGCCCTTCAGGACCAATTCCTGCTGCAACAAAGTAACATCAATCATTTTTCAGCCTGCAGATATCTCTCTCTCTCTCTCACCCTCCCCCCGAAATCTGACAAATCCCACTTTAATTAGACAAATCTGAAGAGGCAGACACTTTCCAGTAATTAAAAGCCCCCGGAGCTGCTTAGTGTTATCATCTAATTATTTAACTCTCAAAGTTGCACCGTATAAAGCATTAGAGTAAGCCTATTTACATACGGAGGCTTCAGCAGGGAGCTAATTTGCTGCAGTTTTTGTTAGAATGTGGATATTGTGGCAGCTATACCGACACCAAGAAACTTTTTGAGCGACAGCCGGCGCAATATGGAACTCAGCTCGGTTCTACAAAAAAAATGGGAATAATCCGGCCGGTTATTCAACTGTTGGCTGGCTCCGCAGCAGACATAAGGACAATATCCGCAACCAGTTGGACAAGACAAGTCGTTCCACTCTCAATAAAAAGCATGGCGACTTCTCAAAATGGCAAACTCTATTAATGCACTTCCCATTGGTCCTAAGCCAAAACCCAGTTTCAAATCGCATTTACATCAGCACTGGACCCCCGATGGCGCAACAGATATCCCTTCTAAGGGTCCATCCTTCCCAAATTTCCTCCCCATTTCGCTCGAATCCGGTGACTTAAAAGGAGCCTTCCAAAAACTCCCCACTCGATATCAACCCGTGCCTATTAATTCGCGAATTCAATCCACTAAGGCTCATTTCACATTCCGATTGGATGAGCGGATCAGTTGGCAAAAAATGCTATTAGAGAAGCCTGGAGAGGTATAGTGACCCCCGAATCTGCACACACACAAAAAAAGGATGGTTTAAAACTGCGAAATTGTTGGAGGGGGACACGTGAGGTGGAGGCTGCGAGAGAAAGACGCGGCGTATCCCATCCTGTGCTGCAATGGGGCCAACCCGATCAATACTGGTGCTGCCACCGCAAAGGACCGGGCCTCTTCTCTCCATCCCCCCCAAACCAGCCTAGGACCCACCCCCCACTTTAATTCCCTAAACCAGCTCGAAACTTTCGGGTCTCCGACCGGTACAATTGTTCCGATGCATTTTTAGGCAAAACAAGATTGGCATATCGAACCAACCAGATGGACATCCCTACAGAGCACAAACCTTTGAAAATGCGAGGGCACACCTCATCAAGATAATCAGTCCCAAATGACGCAGCGGCAATATGGCCGCCACCCTGACGTCACAGTTGCCAGCTGTTATTAGAGCAACGACCTAGCAGCATAGACCGGCTGCGACGCCACAAAAGCGGTCATGTTCTAGGCTGGAAATTTCGGCAGCACCAGCCTCCTTATCATTTAAACTTTGTGCAATGCAAGTGGAGGTTCAACATTACTGTACATTACTGTACAGTACAGAAGTGCACCAAAATTTGGGGCGACTTTGTCACAGTAATTATTTAACGAGATTGGTGTCAACTTTACAACTGCCTTCCCATACAGAACCATAACTTATCCAGATTCCTATAGCACGGTCACTGCTGGCTGTCCAAAAACCCGAGCCTTTGAATGCAGCAGCCCCCTTTGGATAGAAAAAAGATGCTGCAGGTCCGGTCGAGTGGATGCGAAAATTCATCTCTTTGCGGGAAACTCGGAAGGAAAGGAATATGATCTCGGCAGGCAGTCGGCTCCAGCACAACCCAAGGAGCTTTCCCATGTCTCAACCATCGGGATAAATCGCCCGTTTTGCCGCCGACTCAGATTGCCGGGTCACATGACCCACGCCATTTATTGTCCAAAGAAGCCTTTCCAGCAAAAATGCCTTCAGGAGAAATGACACTTGCTGCCCAAAACTACTTGGAAGTAACTGCTACAAAATAACTGGCTAGTGCATGGAGGAGTATCGTGAAGCACTGCTGGAACGGAATAATCTGGAGCTTGTTGATGTTGTAGCGTCAAAAGTAGCGAATTAATGGCGAGAAACAAGGGGAGGCTTCTATCAGCCTTTAAGCTGATGACACCGCCCGTTAAAAACAGCGGTGCCTGCAATTAATTTAATGTAACCACTCCATTTCACGCCTGCACTCGCAAGGTTTAATCCCCAGCCAGCTGATGGCCTCGAGTTGGAGAGTGCATTTTGGACGAATTTATTGCATCGCGACTTATGTAATATTGAGTGTCTGTGTGTTTTTTTTTTGCACATAATTTCCTTTTCCGCCCTGAGCTGGCTGGCATACACCCTCCATTGTTGCGATTTGGCGAATCTCTCCAAACTTCTGCAATAAATTTTAAAGGTCGTATATTGCGAACCTTCGTAAACCTGAGCACTGTGCAGCTGCGACACTCCATACCTTACAAATGAACATTCCACGACCGTACAGAATCGGCGTGTAAGGACCTCCAAGTTGTATCAATTCATTGCAATCCGGCTCCTAAAATGGCTGCAAGTTGCAAGGAAAACGGCTTATAATTTCGTGAATCAACATGATATTGTGTGAATGTAATTTAATTCGCGCAATCAAATAACTATGTTCATTAAATAATTGGCTCAATATGCAATGCAATTAAGAGTTACAGTGTGTTCAGTTGAACGGTAATTCCTGCAGCAAACATTTTCATATCCCCACAATGATTCAATTTGAAGTGTATGGCATGTGCCTATAACCGCATAAGAATAACTTAGTGAATGTTAAAAATATTAGCCGACTTGCCACGATCGGTTCTGTGAAACACTTTGGATGAATTCTATATTCGCAAGCCATATGCAGTATAGTATGCACACGGTTGTCCTTGCCAGATGCTATCATGGTGCCAAAATCACTATTTTCACACCGTTACGCACCAATAGCTGCAGCCCGGGTTACTGTGACCTTACCTGAATAATGACAGGGTTTGGATACGTGTTTGGCTACATCTGGACGCGGCCAATAACCGCCTTGGCCATACACCTGAATACTGCAAGGACGGGGATCGACATGGTGACGTTACACCGACGTCGTTGAAGTCACGAGTCGTTCACACAACAATCACTAAATGTGTAATCTAATTCCGTCAGTTTGTTTTCGTGCGAACTCAGGTTTCGGTTTCCAGAAGTTAAAAGGTGAAATCAATCCCGGATTAGACCTAAAGGTGAGGCTGTTATCTCAGCACCTGCCTTGCCCTGGAGTCTCGTCGATACCTGGAATCCTCAAGACGCCGACACGCAATCCTCTTTTCTCCAGCAGAGTCACAGCACCCAATTAGTCGGTCAGACGATCATTAGGCACAGTTTCTTGTTACCTTTCGGCACATAAAATATTCATGAGGCCATTTGCGCATCGATCCCATGTGACAAAAGGGAGACAGACAGACACACAAAAAATAGCGGCACAATCCGTGTCTGTTTGCCGGGTTGTCAAGCTGCTGAATAAACTACCGGGAACAGGAAATCAAGACGACTATTGTGACTCCCAAAACAGCGCAGCAGAACGAGTCGCTGGACAGTAAACGCAAATGTCAAGCTCTTGTCACAATCCCCCTACACAACGGACACGAATTGTATTTTTTTTTTCCACCCTTTAAATTTCCATCACAGATTAATCTCCAAGAGCCTAGAATTGCACACCGGCTCCAATTTTTTTTTCACGGAACAAAAGAAGCTCATAAATATATCTTAGCAAGGCAGTATATTCAAGCAGGGATTTAACAATTTATATTCGCTGGCAGGAAATTTGAGCCCAGCTCAAAAATTTCAGCCGAGCAAAGCAGCAACGTCCCTGCTGAATATTCCATTATTCCTTCAAGGTACTCTATATCTCCCATGACGCTACACAGACAGGCTCCGAGGGCTTATTTTTTGGTCACCAACCTTTATTACTCGCTATAGAATCAGGAGAGAGAGGTTAACAAATGCGGGACAATAAATAAATTACCTCATTCGGCACATGTGCGAATCATGCGCATAATTATTCAAACTAGGTCGTAACAAACTAATATCCGATGGCGAAAGTAAACATAACGTGTTGTTCTGGCGCAAAATGCACTGGACCAGACACACTCACGTGAAGTAAATATTTTCGCAACATAAATATTGTGAACCCAAAGTTGCGAAACAGGACATCCTATCAGCATGTAACGCTTACACACGCTAATTAGCCCTTCAAAACATGCATTGGATAATCCTTACAGTATACACATTGTTAAGTTAATGCAGGTTTTGTGCGTCCGCAACAAATGCAAATGCAATTATTACGGCGCTGCAAAAGTCATCAATTTTACATATCACAAAATTATGTACGACTCGTGCCGTATATAAAAACACACAAAAATTCTACACGTGTAAAATATGATTCATTTATAGCAGAATTGATTCTACGAACTTCTTTACCAAGTGTCATTACACTTGCACACCCATATGAATAAAGACATCCCATAAACGAATGGCACAACACATCAAGTAGCAGTATAGTTTGACTTGAGATTCGCCGACTCTCACAGTATAAAATCCGGCGAAAAACAAAGAATAAATCATGACCCTGAGGCATACAAGAACCTTTCGCCAGGCAAATCGAGATTAAGCTATCCCAATAGAGCAATGCATTTTGACGCTGTTTCGCTCGTACGTGATGAGGATGTCACAGTCGCATTATACCCCAACCCTTTCAAGTCGTTTCAGCCATAAGTGTATTGTTTACTTTGCCCGTGTCTCTTTTTTCGCCAATTCATGGGCTTGTCACGATTGCATTCTGCACATCCCACTGGTCTGCCACCGGCTGACCAAGCCGTATACGCGCCGTGTGTTCCAATTCCAGTGTCGCCACGTAACAACCTTCAGCTGATATACGTTCATCAGCACTGATTTAAATGCAAAGTTTCCCTTTGTAACGATGAAGATTTTGCGAAGAAATGACGGGGAAAAAATCTTGCTGAATCATCCTAATGTGACTGTGGCGGATGGAAATAATTCATCTCCGAGGACATAAAATATTAACAAGAGCATTTATTAAATGGATGCTCCAGACTATATGTTTTAGTTAGAGGCACATTTTAGAATCAGTATTTCCGCCGCTAGACTGCACCCAATGTTGCCAAGTTCGCCCGAGAGACATAAAAAGTGAGATAACACTCTATTCCAGTCATAACCCACTTTAGCGACAGATTTCTCAAGAAACTGAATTATATTCCATACGTACACCGGAGTTACTTAATCCTCTTACGTATGTCTGTCAGCAGCTGACATCACTGACATACAACCGGGTCTATCAGCAGCAAGCGGCGGTATCTTCTCGGCGCAGCAGCATCATATCACCGCGTAGGAAAGAGTCGGAAATATTACCGCACATTAACTGAAGTTGGCAGAATTGCGCCGGGAGTCGTAAAGACTCTGCACAAGTGTAAGAGCAAGTAGCGGAGCCATAAAAGCCTTGGGAAAAGACTAGTTTGCAACGTCAACACGAGCAAGATGAGATATCGAGCAGCAGGAATGAGAAACTCGAGACACACCGGGTGTTGGTAATGATCCCCCCGGAAAATGCGGAGGTAAATCCGTCAGACGCAGCGAGACCCCGCACAATGCAAGTGCAACATCTCATTAGACTGCAGTCTGCCCTTCTATTTGTCAACCTCGCCAACCGGAACGCGAATGAAAAAAAAAAAATCACTTCTGGAAAGATGAGGTATAATCCCCCTAGTTTTTCCACAGAGGGGAATATATGCTAGTCACGGGTAGCCATCTTTCTAGAGAGGTGGATCCAACCCCCTCCCCACTCTGAATTAATGAGCCACGCCATCTTTCTGTAATGAGTCTATCGATGTCCGGGCCAAGGAACTGCCCCCCCCCCCCAGTACCCCCCTCCCCAAACTCTAGTCTTCCCTCTGCCAAGTGGACCAACCCATTTCAGTTTTCCCCCGGCCGGCCGCTACCTTACCTACATACATACACCTAATACGGTACTATTGATTGACCAAGCCACAGGCGCCCTATAAACGAGGCAAAAGTTGACGCTCCGGACTCCGAGTGACGCTCCGATGACATTCTAATTGGATAACGTATCAGTTTCATTGACCGAAAGCTTTTTGTCATGTGGCAGTCGTGGCCACAGCTGTTGAAACGTGGTTTCTCACAGGGTAAAAGGCAATGGACATGCACAGGCCAGTATAGGGCAATCTCATATAGAACTGACTAGCCGAGACTATGTCTGTCCACGATGACTCATCACCAACGTGCATGTAGTACTACCTTTCCCCTGAGAGCGGTAGTAGTGTGCAGAGAGGCAGCCTGTGTCCCATCTGGTAGTGGCATATCGTACACTGTATTTTAAAATATGATTTTTTTTTTTTACGAACGCAACCGAGTGAGCACCCACACTCGCGCAAGTCCATTGTTTCGGCAACAGTTACTCCTCAGGTAGCCTCTAAGGTTCGTTCCAGAGCCTCCGGCAATGACGCGAAAGTCGGCCATATTGTTACCCCTTCAATCTTAGTTAGTGTTGGAAACGACTTGTGCAAACTACGTTGCGCACCCGGTTGCGCTCATTTAAAAAAAAAAATCACCTACACATCCAAGTGAGGGAGGGGCTGGAAAGTGTTGCCAAGTTTTGACAAAGGGTTCACTCTCGCATTATTCAGAGATCCCTAACTTGCTACCTAGTTTCTTACTGAATGCACAACGCCTCCGGAATACCCAACTTAGGGCCATTTGGGCAAATGACCAACAAAAAAGTGGGTCGGGTGACAGTGGGCCAATGGAACGTCCCAGTGACCTTTGACCAATGGGATCGGCAGGGTGCCAACTTCTAAAAATCGGGCGCTGCACCAGACTAGCCCATTTGGCGTGAAATATTCGTGCTGGGAGGGCAAAGGGTGATGGGTAGCACCAATTTGAATGTCATGTGCTGTCCTACATTTAAAAAAAGAAGAAGCCGGGTCCTAATAGCTGCTTCCAAGCTACGTGTCCTGCTGGTTCTCCTCCAACTGCATCAGAAGCGACAGAATGGCCTATTATCCCGCGTGCAAACAAACACGACAGGAACATTCAAAAGCCCTGGTTTGCACTCATTTCGAATCAATTCCGACCGGCTGTGTCCCGCATGACGTGCGTTCTAATTCCGCGATTTTCCAACTGGTCCCGCTGAATACATTTGCAGCAAAAGAAGAGAAGGACTGGTCGGCTCTGTGTGTGCCCAACGAATTCGAAATCAAGCCTTCTTTGTTGCAAAAACTCCCCCCCCCCCCCCCCNACTTCGTTAAAGCTTTGGGTGTAGATGCGCAAATGAGAACTAGGATTTGAACAATATTCCGCACCCAATGCGGTCCTTCCTTAATGTCATCAGAAATATCGCCATTACCAAATTGACCTATTACCCTTGTACCATATAACACAATTTTACAAGCCACAACATTTGCAGTAACTGTCAAACATTCAGAAAAAGGAGCTTATCTTCGATGTTTTAAGAAGACAGTTCGGTTGTAACATGGGTTGTAACACTCCCTCTCAATTATATCATGTCTGAACTGTCCCTCTCTTGCCCACTAACCTGCAAACTAAACTTAAGATACACACGGTGCTTGTCCCATTTGCCCAAAATATTAATGTTTCTTTATGGTCAGTGATAGGGTACCAGGCGTGTCTCTCAAAAGGGTAAAGTGCTATCGATAAATATAAAGGTGTAATGAAAAAGATGATTAACGGCCACCAATAAGCTCCAGGTTCTTGGGGAAGCATCTGGAGCAAAGCTTTGGGCATTCATTAGCGAAAAGCGTGAGAGACATCCCGTCGTAAAGTCAAGCGACGAACCCAATTGGGGAGTCACACCGCGTACTTCACTCCGGATCGTCATGTCGAATCTGGTTAATGGGCAAAAACGAGGATGCTTCTGGGAAAAGGCTCAGAGAAAAAGATTTTGTCGAAGTGACGTCAGACACTAGGAATTGCTAATTCGGTGGTAATTTAAGGAGCTCGACACAGGAAACGTCAGGTGACACAGAAACGATGGCATGACATCCTATCTGGTACGTACAGCACATCTCATCAATTTCATTCTATTAGTAGGGGTATTAACACGTCTGAATATAGGCCTCTGTCACGTCTTTCATGCAGAATGAAATATGCCAGTATTAATTTGAATTAGAAGTCCCTAAGCGTACATTAATAAATGAACAGGTTCAAGGCACATACACAAGAAAAATTAAAATTCTGTTTATCAGTACCACCAGCATTTTTCTTCCTGCTGCTCTATATACTGGGACACTTTAATTATTAACCCAAGCAAATTGAGTCGTTAGAATTTAATTCGAATTTACGAAGTAACGAGTCAGTCTCTTGGCATAAACATGACCAAGAGCTGTCGGTGGGAATCGGTAATGGGACCCAACCCTGTCAAAATATCCACGGTGTGAAAGCAACTACAGTTCCTGGGTGCCGTTGACCCAATCGAAATTCGATAATCGCTGTACGCCTCCCCGATTTGCCTTTTCCGTACCAGCACGTGTGTATATGGACAGAGAGTAAGCTGCAAAGCTTTTTGTCGTGAGTACGTGCAAAGATCGCTATTTGCACGTAAAAAAACGCGTTGATGCGCTTCAAGTGTTTTTGATGGCCGTTACCGCAACGCTCGCACGCCACGTCGCATTAATTTGTACAGTGTGTATATATATATAACACCTTGATTTCATTGATTAATTACAAGGACTTTTCGCGGCCTGAAGGAAGGAAGTTTCAAAAACGTAAGTGGTCACGTCAGAATTCTTCGTGCTATACGTAATCCGCTCTCGTAGTATAGCCGGAAAACATCATCTCGACTCATGCTAATCTGAAAATGTTCCTACAAATCACGATCAAAAAGGTGTTGCCGCTTTCCGCGATTATAATCTGCAATTGCGCGACAATTCTGGAAATTAAACTTCACTTAATGAAATAGACAAATGGTTATTATGGAAAGAAACTGTTAACTGGGAGATCACTTGAGCTGATGCTCCAGCAGGCTACGGTTCCTGCATTTAATAAACTCTGTTACTGTAGTACTCTTACTTGTAGAATTATTTTCAGTGGCTATTACCGGTTTTCACTTTTCCAGCTTGATGTAACATTGCTTTATGAGTTTTTGGATTACACGTAAGATTATGCCAAATAACCCCATTCTACATTTTTGAGCAAATTTTTCGCAGATTTGATTACATATGTGAAGTTAAGTTCACAGCAGATACCGCACATTAAAAATTCAACGATTGAGCCAATTTGACAATGTTATTCATAAGGAACTTGATGATATTTCAAGTGCATCAAGACTGGAATCATCTCCACCTAATTTAGATAGCCCTGTATCAATATTGACCTCAGTGGCTGCACTATACCAATTAGTTTTCAAAGGGATACCTACATTAGCTTAAACACTCCAACCGTTAGCCTCAAGTTAAATAATTCAGTCACCACTATATATACCATAAAGGCTGCAGTCCAAACACATAGCCTTTGGCAAACATTACATGACTGAGATCGAACTGCGGAATCCCATGCAATTACATGAAGTATATGGTATCTGAGAAGGCCCGTCCCGAAGCTCATTACTCAGAGGACTTCACCCCGGCAAAGAAGTGTTGTTGCAGACAACTACATTGGTGCTTTCGATTTTCCGGACCTCCCGCACTCCTTTTTTGTTCCAACCTCCTGTCCTTCCTGATGCTGTCAACACTTGCTTCAGTACAAAAAGGCCCCCTCTTTTTTTTTTTTTTTTTGCCTCACAAGACTATATACGAGGAAGCGATGAGCAAACAAGTTCGGTCCCATCCATCGCCTGGAAACAAAGGACTGCCGGCCCAGATTTTCCTCCTTTCTGCTCCGTGAGACTATTGGGTTACTATTGTGGACAACTTCCCAAGAATAATCGCGACTCCGTCGCTCTCTCGGAAATCTAGTTTGCTCCAAGCCCCCCGCCAAAGTGTTTATAACCGCAGCAAGGCTCCAATTAACATGGTTGACATATAGGTGACCTCCATTCAAAATTCACGCCTTTGCTGCTGAAATTTCAACCCTTTCCCCACCTCGTTTCCTGGTCCTGAGGGCGGGCGGGGTTAAAACCGAGGGTGGAGGTGAGGGGGGTTAGAATCGGCTTTCGTAAAGCGAGGTAATGTTTTATAATCCCCTGTAGGATGTCCGGCATTATTCCGGTTAAGTGGGTATAGTTTGAAACGTGTGCTGCACAATGACTGTTACTGTCAGGTTGAAAGTGCAGTAATAGTGCAAATGGTGCACCTTTCATTAAAACGAGATAATATACATGCAACACTACCCAGCCGCCGGGCTTCATGTTTGAAAGGAAAGCGAGCTGGAATAAATTTAAAACAACACTCTGTTGCAGACTAGGTACGACCATGACAATTGCTACTGCTGATTTAATTATCTGCTCAGTCTGCTGGTACTGTTACTACATGGCAAATGTATTAGTGCTCTACCAATCCCCGTCGGATATTGGAAACCGATATCTCACATGAAAGTTTTTTGTCGCATCGGAAGTTATGTCACCGCATCCCTATAGTTCGTCTCCAATCCAGAGAAGAAGAAAAAAAATCAGCCAGGAGGTTCATATATCACAGAAATGGGTCAGAGAGAAAAAGGCGCTGAATCGCGGAAAAAGTAGACACAATTTGTCGAAACCATTAAGATACACACAATATTTCATGCCAGTGAAGTGAAAGACCCTCAAGATGTATTTCTCCCCCGCACCCCAAGCTGCCAATCGCACACACTAACATATCCACAAACACATTTCAGCACGTGCTGTATTATTGCCTTTTGATTCTATCTGGTATCCGGAAAAATAAAAGGGAAATCCTTCCTGAAGTAAGTCAATCTGGACTGAATGCTGGAGAAAAAAGTCAATCAGCGTCCCTTTCAGCCGGCTCTTTGAACATCAAAGGCGGTAGGCCAAAACCTTGAGTAGATGACGTAGATGCACTCTCGCACGGGTTTGACCTACTCCGAAAACCCCTAGGTCTCTGCCCACAAATCAGATCCAAACCGCCCAAAATCCCATATCGACCCTCCTTCCCATCACTGGAAGCAAATGCGCAAGGAAAACAACCCCATAACCTATCGCTGCTTCCACCCGAACTAATCCCCTTTGCTTAATTAGTCATGAATTTAAATTGGACCATTATTGGGCTTGACAGCACTGAGCAAAACCTAAGTGATAAAAAATTAGGGTCTTTGTCTTTTTTCCTTCTATCCGACGAGTTGGTCATTATAGTCCCCCCCCCCCGGATGTCACAGCACCTACAGTTTGAGAAATGTGCGCAGCCAGAGAAACTTTTCCAAACACTATATAATTGCAACTTCTGCGGAAGTAATAACAACTCTCGCAGCATTTTTTTTTAAAATGGTAACTGTACAGTAAAGGATAATTAAGGGCAAACTGCTCCATTTCGACATCTCCCGGCATTAAATATTAATTACTACTTTTTTATGGGACGAACTCGTAAAGGTCAAAAGTAGTGTGCATATTAGTTAAATTATAATCACTTTCGGTTCACTTTACCTCAAAATGCCAAGAGGTTAAGCAATTACTAAAATCAACTGTCCGCTCATTGCAAAACTACGTCACCAAATTTTGTCACTATCCAGAACGATTTTAAATCGCTAGGCGCCAAGTGCTCCTATAGACACAAAGTGTGATTAAATTCAGGCCTATGCTACAAAATCCAGGCTTTCTGCGTCACAGCTTTCCTCTCGAAACCACCTTTTTCCTCTCTCCTGTAATATAATACTAGTCCCGAGGGAAGAACACATCCACGTCTCCCATTAGGACGAATATTTTTAGCCTGTGGGCATAAAAGCCTTCCGCAAATGTAGAGAGAGGCGAAGTGCAAGGGAAAGCTACATCCGACACTCTTCTTTATTTTTCCTCCTTCTAAGCCCTGCTTGGCAGGCAAACAAAATTGAGTTGCATCCTGTTCCTGTTCCTCTTTTTTTTTGGTCCCGAGGCCCCCACGTCTCGAATCGCATCCTTGTCAATACTAATCAGGGGATTAATCGAATGAGAGTCCCATCCCGGGCTGGGATGGAGGTAACAGGCTTGTCTGCGAGGCACTGCCGAGATGAGATTTCACAAAGCGACTCCGGTATTCCCAGGACGACCGCATTCTTCATTAATATGCGGATACAATTTGACACCTGAAGGACGCGAAATTCCCACACGCGTTTTAGGTAAAAGTCTGATGTAAATTTGAAACGTCGCAGAAAGAAGAAAAAATTAATTAAAAATTTGCTAAATTTTTCACAATGACCATTGAGCATCTGTGGCGCCGCTTAAGGGCGTTCATGAAGGACCTAAAAGTACAGATCGTACGTTTGCTATTCACGCCAGCGTTTTCCGATGCATTAAAAAAGCAGCACGTGTCAAAATTGGCGGTTGGTACTCCCCAGCACCTCGTAAACTCCCAACCGCCTGCGCCCTAAAGGCGCCAACACATCCCCCAAAATTGGTCTCCATGTAAACAACTTTTGGATCAATTTGGAACCCATTACAAGTTTCCCAGGGGAGAAAATTCCCTTGGCGGTGTATGGTGCAGACACAGAGAAAACGACACTCTTTTTCTTATTCTGTAGCAACAGCAGAGGAGTTCGCCTAATGGGGAGACCACCTGACGAGCCCAATAAGTATCAGCATTTACGTAATGTGAATATCACAAGGCGGACTGTCATTGTTAGCCACATAATGGTTGCCTCCATCTCTCGTGAAACATGAAGGCGATAGCGCTCAGTTCATGTCTAACAATAGCCTCTTCAGCAACATAAGGCGCAATGTGATTTTTCATTCCGCAGTATTTTGGTCCATCGCATTTTGAGTACCTTGAGTTCGGTGGAATAGGCTGTAAAAACCATTTATTTATGTCACACACGGTTTTATCCTCTTTTCTGTTTCCCTGCAATTAGCAAAAGTTATACCCGCTGTTTATCTTATACCTGCGGTTGTGCTGCAGACACTAAGGGCCAGTAACGCAGCTACCACGAATGATTCACTGATATTTATCCTCGTTATGAATTGCTTGCCAACAACATACTAATAACAAGGACAAACATTCGGCAAATCCTACAGTGCAGCGAGTGCAAAGCCTTCATCCTGGCTTACCGGCAACCCAAGAGCCTCATCTGTTCGCATTGCAGTCTACTATGCAGGGGCACAAATAAAGGCGATCGACACGCCACACCAGCTCTTTTACTCAGTATTGACCGGAAATGACGGCATCATCCGA
Organism: Catajapyx aquilonaris; assembly: GCA_000934665.2. NCBI lineage: Eukaryota > Metazoa > Arthropoda > Diplura > Dicellurata > Japygidae > Catajapyx > Catajapyx aquilonaris. The sequence goes on from JYFJ02002141.1 coordinate 27,324, forward strand.
GGTGGGAACCGCCAAACACAAGATGCACTCGTCCCCAAAACGGCTATTATGAGCAACTCATTTCGTTTACGACGTCTCCGCCTGCAATTCAAAGTGGAAATTATCAGATTTCTTCACCTTGGCACGTAACGGCCCGCGTCCTGGAAGCGACGCCCGTCTTGGACGTCCGGGCATAAATCTCCGGCAGACCATAAATCGCCCTGAGAAGAAACCGATACAGTTAAGGGCTGGGATAAGTTGGCAACCGAGCCAGTTTAACCAGAGGAACAAGAGGACGTCCGGTTTTGAATTTAGTGAACGGAGGATGGGTTGGGGGTGGACAAAGAGATCCGCAGGGTGTCATCCGAGGGTCCCATTAAGCAATCACGAAGATATCTCGAGCACCTCCGCCACTCATATCCATCCGTTACGACCTTTTCTCCTGGGGACACTATTTGTCCGGCTCGGATGGGTTTGACAAAAGGCTCTGCTTTTGGAAAACAACGGACGTGTCGTCTCCCGGATAATGATGATGATAGGTCCGCTTTTCAACGGGGGCGTCGGGAAGATTCTTCATCGTTTCAGGTGAAAAACGACGCGACCCAATTTTATAAGATGGTGAAATGCTTGGAACGCAATAACAAGAGCGACATATTCCATTTTAAATCGGCTACTTTAAATACACACAATGCTGATTATACGCAGTCAATTTTACAATATTCCTCAAGGATTTTTGCTTTTGACGCTATAACAACTTTACATCTCAATGCACCATTCATTCTGCACATCTTAAATATTAATACAAGTTCTTTCCATTTGCTGATCTATAAAAAATCGTTCCGCTTTCATCCGACGGGAAAAAAACCCCCCTGATCTATAAGCCTGGATATAATTTGGTCAGTTGATCTTGATTCCACGGTGACAGGACACGCCATAAATATTGAACGACAGCAGAAAATGTGTATTGATATGCAGGGCTTCTTTCTCTCTGCTGCCCCTCCCCTTTTCCCTCTCCGGACAACTTTGCATACAGTTGGTGGAATGCCAAAAAAAAAAAAACTTGGATCGATCCGGGGTGGGATCGAAGCGCCGGATTTTCTCCCGGAATCGCTCTTTCCATTTTCCTGGGCGCAATCAAATTCAGGCCTGCTTCTATACCTCCCCAACCCACCACCACCCGTTCCAACCCGCCCTCTCGGTGGAAGAAGCTCTTTTAAAGCAACTAGCTGAAGCCAATCAGAAGCCATTCTTTACATCGGTACTACCTGATTTGGCCATTGATTGAATCCGAGAAGTCTGGCCTATATATTACGGCGTTTCCATTGGGCTCATCTTCCCTGCTATCAATGGCTATTATGAGCAGGGAGCAGTGCTATTTTTTTGTTTGAAACTAAATTACCGCAAATACAAGTGGCAGTAATCCAAAAGCTCGAGTGCAAACGATGCAAGTGGTGGTCGAGAGCCTGCAAAACGCCCGAGCCCTATTTGCAGTGTCATACAGTCGGACGCACCGGGCTCTGAGTGCACGGAACACGGCCAGTGTTGATATGAAACAAACCGAGCACTCTTCAGAGCAGTACCCGAAAAGAGACCTAATTAAGGTGAAGCACAATTACGTGCTCCATTGGCAAGTTCCGCGGTTTCAAACGGTCGGCAAAGCACTGTAGTTTTATAGTTTTCCTGGAAACGAGAGGGGGGGCAAGAGCGTCTAATTTGTTCTGGCCTGTAATATACTGAAAGGGTTACTTTCAAGGCTGAAATTTAAATGGTTCGCTATTATAATTATTAAAAGTATTCTTTCTGGCCGTTGTTGGGTTAAGGCAGGTCGCGTGCCCCTATGTAGCCCCATCTCTGTAAGCCCTACCGGAGCCCTCATGTCCTCATGAATTTTGATACCGTGCTTCGACCCACTCGAGCCTGTGCTGCCTACGCACTGCATCGCTCACTATGTAGCACCGCAACGTGATACAAACAGCTCGTCCTCAACCAGCTCCCCGAGTCAATAGGAAGGAGGCTGGGTGGGATTAGCACCGTCTACATCCAACTGCGCCTCACAACCTAAATCCAATAACATTTTCACTCGCTTTGAAACTGTAGACGGAAGCTCACTCTGCGTCCTATCTGGTGTCGGCACTACGTATACCTGCCTCTTGATTGCATTGCACTACTTCTGGTTAAATCCACACGTATTATGGTATTAGCGCCCTGATCCAGGTTACCCAGTGTAACACGACCCCCTGCATCTCGATCGTGTTCGCGGATTGTTGCCAACCATAGCAGGCACAACGGTAAAGAGAACCATTTCTACTTGATGGATTCCATCCCTGCACCGTTTATTTCACTTCCACCAGGCCGTGTTTTAAAATTTAACCCGATATGCATCGTATATTCCTACAGAGTGCAGCAACATCAATCTATACTCGTACAACGCACCAGCATATGGCGTCCCTTGCCCCAATATTGATGCATTGAACGTCGGTTGGCGTCACCTGTAACCGGCCTGAATTCACCCGCGACTCCTTTTCTTTTCTTTTTTTGCCCGATATAGGAGGATAGGAGTTAGGGAAATAAAAGTAAAAGCGGAGAAAGCATCGTGGACTGCAGGCAAATGGAGGTTTGAAAGCAGACCGTGGTGCGGCAGGCAAGGAGGAGGGGGGGGGGGGTTTCATGCATGATGCAGGAGTTACGCGGGCTGCCTCCTGGGATGAATCCGCCGCCCAAGGGGACTTTGGGGGGATTAGTTAAGGAGGCCGCCACGGCGCCACCAAAGAGCTCCTTTTAAGTCAACTTCATCCCAGATGCGCTTCTAGCAACCCCCCCCCCCCCCAATCATGCCTTACTCGGGTGTTTTGGGGACTAATCGCACCTGAAGGGCTGGAACTAAGCGCATACTCCACCTATGTACTCAGGCTACGCAGCAACTTTCCTAATCAACCATTGGCCTCCATATCCCCATGTCACACACGGTCACACTGGGACAAGCCCACCTCCAAATAAACGTGAATTCCCCCCTCCATTAACTTTCAGATTATTATTGCACAAAAAATTGACTTTTGCTCGTTTACATCAGTTTGTCAGTCATTCAGTCAGTTTGTTTTGAACAAGCCTTCCTGGGTAAGTAATTGCCGATAAATAACACACGCAGTTCAGCTGGAAATATTCTAGGCCCCGAGTTCGACTCCCTGAATTGTACGTGCCATCATCCGCTTCTGAACACCACCAGTGCGTCAAAACAGCAAACGGTAACACTATGGAGGATCCCGCCAGTAAAGCCTCAAACAACGCGGAGGTTAACATCAAAGCTTAGAGCATCTGAGGAACTGTTAAGTAATCGGATGAAGGCCCCGGGTTGGATCACGTGCACTTCACAGTTAGACTTCAAAATAAGGAGAAGGAGGAGGAGGAAGAGGTTGGGGGCTCTGTCTCGCAAATCCGACTCGACAAGTTCTGAAACCATCAAAGCAATAGCTCCAGGCCTGATGAGTTCTGCAGCAGAGGAAATAATAGGCACGAATAAGAGGCGGAGGGAGAGAGAGAGTTAGGAGAATGAAGTGGAGAGAGACGGTTCAAAAAGCGGCGAAAAAAATCTGCCACCGTCGACAACAAAGCTGGAAATGCGGAGGAACCCAAAGTGGAGTAATATAGGAAAGGAAATGCAGGCCCATCCATCCAACGCAGTCCTCTTCACGCCACTGCACTGACAAGAATCCTCGTGCTTATTGGATAATACCCAGATTATATAGGCTAACGTGACACATTTTTCAGAGATCCAGCGCAGTATACGTCCGGATTCTGCAACCATTTTCACAAAAATATGAAGTCAATAATTGTTAACTAGGTACCGTGATCAAAATTGTTGCAGAAGCCAGCCATAAACACGTCCCGATGAACACCTGCAACTGTTTTTAAATTCTAAAATATGAAGCTCCGACTTCCACTACAATTCGTCGGAGTATGGATCCCCACAAACCGGCGCCATGTTGAGTCCAAACCGGGCCACAATTTACAGCACAGCGCAGATTTTGGATATGTCTGCCGTTCTATGTCCCGGAAAACGTGTCCTTCCGCCGATGGGGCCATCCCATTCGATAACCCGATGAACCGGGATTGCAAGCCATTCCCATCCCCCTTTCCTCCAACCCCCCTACCAAATGCAGCAAGCTAACAGGAACAGGCTGATATTGTCCGGGGCCGTTCCCGGATAAATGCCGACAGGAAGCAATTACTGGCTTTAATAAACCTCTGGGAAAGGTCCCCCACCTCCTACCCAGAAAAAAAAAAAAGAGTTCAGGTTGGCGCCAAATGAAGCAGAGAAAATGTTCCTCGGATTCTTTTAAGATACTTCCTATAGCCAATCATCATTGAACTGAAAGCACGCACTCGACACATTACCCAATTGCGGGTATAAATTCTCCAGAAACGTTGTGCGTGATGGCACATTAGGGAATAATCCGGGATCTCCACTGATCATTCGTCAAATATTTTTTTTGCGGCAGTACCTAAATCGCTGCCATGGGAGGTGTAAAACTTGTCTTGTCCCACCCTATATGGCAGGGTGTCTCTCCGCAAACTCGTTATTCCGGGGAATAAAATCAACCTCGGAAAGTTAGTGCCACTAATTCAGCGGTTTAGCGGCTTTGTACTTAATGAAAGCTCGATTACATAGGTGCAAATTAGCCGAGAGTAGGACCAGGCAGGGTGTGTATACTGAAGAATCTTAGGAGCATTTGGAGATACTCTCGGAGCTAGTAAATGCCTCAAAGTTTTTCGCGATGTAGGTGCCAATAGTGCAGATGTTACGCTTAAGTTTTAATCCGCCTCCTTGGAGCAGATGGTGGGCGTATTGTGCGATCTGTCAAAAGCATGTGTTCGCTGAAGTTAACTTCCTTCCTGGAGCTGGAACTGAAAGGACTATACCATGACCTATGTTCAAGCAAATCGAAAGCTGGAGAAGTTTGCATAAATTTTTCCGACCGCGACTGGAAAATGAATATTCAGCACTATAACGCTTTTTCATCAACATAACGCAAATGTGCACGATTTAGTTTTACCCTGTTTCGACCCCTACAGTTACAGTCCGTTGAAAAAAAAAACGTCGCTTAAATATTTCAACTTGCCAACAGTGCTACTCCCTATGCACAATATGTTTCATACATTTGTGCACTTCGTACTTTTTCCCATCGTAAACTGCTGACGTAAACCTAGGTTCGCTGCAGTTGAAAAAAAAGGGGGGTTTTAAGAAATCGATATATTCAAGCTCACCCCGTTGGCCCGGGCAAACAATGCATTCAAATACATTTTCCGGTAACTCGCGCTCTGTACTCTAATAATTTACACAGGTTACGATCACTGAAAAGCTGTCGAATCAACCAACTAAAAATTTTGTAGTTGCCTGCACGTAAATCCAGGTTTCCATTAAAAACATGGAATACTATATAATGTCAAACACTGACTCTAGAATGTCTAGCTAGATGATACAAAAGGTCACCTCGGGAGGAGGTGTTGTGTTTGGGGGAGATGTGTGGGCTACTAATGCTTCTTGACGATATAGTGGAAGAGAGGCAGATATTTTGCATAATGATTACACAGATGGAGGATTATTATAGAGAAATTCTTCAGCCTGGAACGTTCAAAAAAAACTTGCAAACAAAGGAGAAGAAATGCGGGCTTGATGCAGACAAAGGATCAAAGAATGACAGAGGAAGTCTTGTAAAGAGAAAGGAAAAAGTGGAAGGAGACAGGTCGGGAAAATATCGGATAAAATAAATGCCACGAGAAATTGGGTTGAGTACAACCATGCTGCCGAAGAGGATTGCTTATAAAAGGGGGTAATGGTAAATTCATCAAGGTACTTGCAGAGTTCAGATGTGGCGTGGTATAAAGGAGCAATTGGTTCTGGTTGAATGAAAAGGAAAGGGAATGATAATTGCGTTAAGATGTGGAGTGCATGTAATGAGGGATTGCAGGTTAATGGAGCAGGGTGAATGTCATGGGTGCAAGGTGCTGGTAATGAAGTATACGAGGTGGAGATATATGAGTGGTTACTCCACGTGAGAGATATGGTCATGCTAATACATGTATATAAGTGAATTTAAATTTTCATGATGTAAATCTACTCGTATTTTCCCACAGTTTTTCACACACCATCTACTCCACTGAGCTTCTCCGGCTAATTGAATAATTAGGATAATCGCATAATATTCGCTGACAAAAAAGCGATGCAATTAACAGGATACCGCACAAAATTTCAACCAGTAATCAGATTTTACATCTCTACCCCTGGTAAAAATTGGATGTATCCAGGACACCCCNCCCCCCCCCAGATTTAGTTATTGGTCTGCAACCAATTAGCAAACATGCCTCAGCTTCAAACTTGGGACCAGGCACTCGCTTCAACCGGTTTCATTTCCACTCTGGCAGAACATGATGATTGTACTCGGGGCTTGACCACCGCAATCGGCCCACCACCCCGCCTTCAGTTTCAATTACCCTTTCACTTTGCTTGACCATGTGCCAAATGGACTCGGGGACTCTGGCGTCAACAGCCAACAACCCTCTTTCGGGACTCCAGTTCCCGCTCGCATCTACGTGACAGCTTATGACGGAACCCACTTCCTCGCCGACACTCACGGTCCGCCAAATCCGGCAACGCTGACAACCAACCCCGTATATCCGGATCTGTTTCTGTCATGCTAACATTTTCCCTGTAGAACACTGAATTCACCAAAATTGTGGTGCGATACAGTACGTTCCTTTAACATTTAAAAGGCCAAATTGCTATGTGAAGAACCCAAAGGAAAATGCTACGATTTGACGGGGAAAAAAACATTCCCGCTGCACAATTATTTGAGCAGGTTCTGGAAACACACAGACAAGACTCCCAAAAAGAAATGGCGATGAAAGCACGCGATCGCTCTTCTTTTTTTCCCACACAACACGCGAAGCTCTTTACCCAAAACTTCCATATCAAGTCGACCGTATAGCAGACGGGGTAATAGGCGATAACCCTTTGCTCAACCTATTTTTTAAGGTGAAACCCTCCCTTGGATTTATGGCTTCCCATCCTCACTCCTCCTTCCCCCTCAGCTCTTCCCGGTGCACTTCCCAGCCTCGTTTGCATACTCTGGCCCAGCTCTCTGCCTCGTTTTCCAAATGCTACTTCCATCCAATTAGTGCGACCGCGCTTCCCATAGGTTGCCATCCGATCAACAAGTTGCCTTAACTGGATTAATCTCTCGGAAGCGGCGGATGTTCAAAGGATTTTTTTTTTGCCCTTTTTTGCCAATATTTTTTCACTCATGGAGGACATAAAAGAAGGGGCGTATCAATAGATATGCGAGCTGCATTCATGTAGGATAAACCGGTATCAAAAAACCAGGAGCCAGTGATTATCATCACACCGAATCGTTGCAGTGGTGATGTTGAGGTAATGCAAATTTATCAGTTAACGTAAATTAGCAACCAGCAACTGCGTTAATTAATTCCATGTGTAGTTGGTATTAAACATGGCTTAATTATAGCATGTGCTCCAAAGAAGTTTGCAAACTCTGTCCATAATTCCCGTCGATGACAAGTTAATGTGCAAGGGTTGACTTCATCAAAATGTAAACATGCATTAATATTTAATCATCCCTCGATACTAACGAGTGGAGTGAAGAACAAACCCTGTGCATTACACTGCCATGGAATATTAATGCGCTCTGCAATTTAATTATGAATCTGAACTTTTACGGGCAGTACATTGCAGGTAAATTACCACAACACGATGGGCAATTTCCCATAGCAATGTTGATATCTCTCACAGTTCAAAGGACATCATCCATTACCATTCTGTCCAGTGTCACTGCGGTATACACAGTACAAATAACATATCACACAAAATCACATTAAACCCAAATGAAATATTTAACAAATGGCTTTCGCGATCGTTACAGCTGCAGCATAAAAGGTTAATTTAATCACCACACAGATTATGGCTCAACCTGTCTATACACGGTACAATATCCAGCAAAATAAACTGTCCTCTACGTTCCAATTGCTCCTTCTGAAAGCCCCTTGCCAAAACACAAAACCAGTCCAGCACCTAGTTGGCCTACTTCCCTGTCTCAAGTACCCTATACCCAGCAGTCCTTCATGAGCATTTTCATTTCCAAGAGAACGTCTCGGAGCAAATGACTCCCCCTAACTTTTCTTCCGTGGCTTCTATGCTTTTCCCTCCTTCCATATTGAAACTTCCCATCCAACAGTCTGAAGGAGAAGACAGTGTGGGGGGGAGGGGGGGAAGTAAAGTTTGTCCCGGATGAGGGTGAGCAAAGAGTGAGCTTGTTATTTCCGAAGCCCCCAGCCCGGATAATAAACGGAGGAAGAAGCCAGTCCGCAAACAAGTCCAAGTGTCCGAATCCATGCGACACAGCAAGCGAAATTGGGAGGTGACAAACAGCGTTTTCACCACCAATGCTTCCACCGACTCTTTCCCTGTCGTTGGAGTCCATTATTAGTTTTCGAGAACAATCAACGTCATCCCCAACGACTCTGCATAATGCAAAAACTTGGGCACACACAAAAAAAAAGAGAGTAGAAGGACGTGCTTCATTTCCTTCGAAGGCGACTTGGCAACGGACCAACTCGAATTACACATGAAATCATCCGCCCCAAATGGAATCAAGTGCGCTTGGGTTCAACAGAGTCGTTATGGCTTTTCGTTACATTCGGAGGATAACTGATGGGGGTGTATGCAAACTTTTTTTGTTGCTGCCAAACTCAACCCTAATAGGCAGCAGAGCCATATTCTGATATATAGACAGTCTATTTGTTGTGTGTGAAAACACTGTAATCTCACGATCCTAACAGGCAGTATATCTCACATCAACCTGAACTTTCGCTGTATTACACCAGAATTTCGATCAGAGTCAAGCGGCGCGGTCTTTCGAGGTGGGATGCACTGTCGCTCATTTCCGTCCGTAGCGTCACCTGTTCCGGACACCCTTATCCGAGACGCAATCAACAAAACTGGTTTTCTCCCCGCCAATGCAATTTTCGACGAGGGTTAGCCTTCCTCTTCTTCGTCTTTTTTTTTTTTGGAGGCCCTTGTAACACCCGCGTAATGGTCCGCTATGGGAGCAAAACCGATTCCCACCCGTCAACATGCAACCAATTTGGAAGTCGCCTTGACCAAGATCACGCACCCGGGGCAAGCCCCAAGAGACACGTGCACTCTTTGAGCACGTGGGCACACACCTAGTTCAAAAAAAAAATGTATGTGCGAGGCGGCGATGAGCAACAATTAGAAAAAAAGGCAACAGTGTCTCTGGAGTCTAGACGAGGGGGCAAATATTGACGTGTTTGCGTTTGTTTCCCTTGGGCGTTGCTGGATATGGCTATACTTGTTTTGGATTATTATTTTTTTTCCGAGGGAACGAACTGTATGTGATTTATGTAGGCACGGCTCTAATACTGGGTTAAATGCGAGTGTTGAGCACACAGTGTTGGACCAACGCAAGTTGGATAATGACGCTTTGGCTTGTGCTCACTACAGTCTATGGACGATCCGGAAAAAATACATAAAGTAGGTCAAAACAGCGGGTCATGTCCAGTGCACTCAAATTACGAGCCTACAAAAAAAATATTGCCTCAGGTCAATTGCAAATTGCCCTCCCAGAGTAGCACAAAAAAATGCAGTATTCTAGAAGCTTCACCAGATATATCTCTTTGGGTACTAAATCCTAGCCAGATATGCAATTTTGTTTCGTGACAACCTTCATTTAATTCCTGGACAAACTCAAGCCTTTGCAAAGAACGTTATTTAGTATCCGTCGCTAAGTGTTCCCTTATGCATCGCTTTGCATAGTCATTTTCCAACTCCATCTCTTGGGTGACTAATGCATCGGTATATCTAATATCTTATTTCTGTAAACTATATTCACGCTTTGCAAAGCTTAATTCGCACCGTATATCTGTCGCACTGGAATGATCAAGCATTTGGCAAATCCTTAGCTGGAGATTTGCCATTTTGAGTCGTAATGCTAATTCTGTCCGTCGCATCGGTTAATACCCTCTATATTCTGTGTTTCTGACCGCCAGATTCAAGCCGGAAGATAAGCAGCTTATTTCGCGACTGTCATATATTTTTTAAAAAATCGTGTGACGAACAGCTTAACTGACCTTTCCGCTGATCTTCTCATGAGTTAAGTAGCGAATTATTCGCAAAAGGATACATCCTGAGGGATCCAGCCTTGGTGCCGATGGCCAGCAGTCTCTGGATCGGGTCGAAAGCCATGGCAGTCGGTTGGTATGGAAACCCATGGCGGAATGTCTGCAGGATATATAAAAAAATTACATATCAATTAAAACACTCAAAGTTGCACAAAAAACTCATTGCAAAAAGTGAGGCGATAACTTTCAGAACAAACGCATGCTGGAAAAAAAAGGGTTCATGCAGTGATAATGTAAGCAAATTTTTAGGCAGGCAAAGGGCTACCCTGGGGTAAAATCGGTCCCGTCCGTTGCAACAATACCGCAACAAGCTCAATTTATGCAAATGGGGTTACTTACATGTTAGTACCTTTACGCTGAACGGGCAGCAAACTCCCATTTTACATGACAATGAAGCAGTCCAATCAGTTGACGCCCTATATTGTGTCATCCCCATCCCGTCCCCTTTTATATTCATTTTTTTTAAAAAAAACATATATACACACTATCTCTGGCGATGCTCCACACGGATATCGATTATCGAAACATTACACTGTCGGTAGGAGAATACATCCAACTGATGTCGTGCTACTAACGGGCGGAAAAAAACAAGCGCCAAAGTACCAATTCGCATGCGATACTCTCTTCTCTTTTTTTTTGAAAAGGGGGTGTCGCAGAAAATATCCTCATCGGACGGTCGCAACTAGGATACGAAAAAGCCGCCCTTTCATTACACCGATCGGTCCACGTATGCAATATTAATGAGAGGGATCAGAATCAGTGCCAACGTGCTCGACCAAGGTGAAATTGCAGACCACGAGAGTAGCTGTGCCGAAAAAACTGGGTCAGTACAGGTGCAATCATTGGTGTCCAGTCAACACGCTAAGAAAATACTGCAGGATAAGTAACAACCTTAGCCATTACTTATTGTATTGTGACAACAGTGTGCAGTACAAAATACTTGCCTCCAACATAAAATTCAACTGAAAATTACCTGTGCAAGAGATGCACCTACCTAGAACTTCATCAAGCATACTTTCGCCTTCGTACATTGTCAAAACCGCCTTTGGGGAAATCATACTTCACGCCTATATTCCTCCTAGGAAATCACTTAAGTCCGCTTCCAGTCTTATCCCGCACACCAGCATAACGGTGCTGACTCTTAAATATCCCACAAAATTTCCGCACTTTCATTAGAGATCTGCATCCCCATTTTGCACCACCCCGTCGATGCCTCAAATAACATGTGTGAAGCATGTCACAAAGTGGCGACCATAACGCCCATCGGAATGCGGCCATAATCAATCCGGTGAAACACAACGCTCGTTCCTGTTCCCGAGCGATGCCCATACCGTTCTACGATATTAAGGGGTGGTTCCAAAGCACAGCCCAGAAAATGACATTTACATCGCAATATCACAGGGAGCACTGCTGGGTATCCGTATAAAGTCTCTGGGCGCTCATTAACCTTCCTTTTAATCCTCTAAGCAGGGGGAAACCTACATTTCGCCAAGTGCGCAAATTGCAGTATAAACTCAATCAAAGCCTGCCAAGTCTGAAACGAACGGACGTAATTGCGCACTTGGTCAATTCGAGACGATGCGTAAATATGGGCAAGGACCTAATAAACGCGCATTACGACACGTCGGGTAACGCATCGGTTATTCGCATATTTTATTAAAACAAGGTCCTTCCCTTTGGATTACGATTCCTGGGAGAAAGATGTGACTTTTTATGTGGCTGTTAAACAGCCCATGTGCGTCACCTGACATTTCTGTACAATCCTGGGTCGTTCAACATATTGAAAGTCATATGAGTGCACTGCCATTTTACGACACACACTACATGAAAGCATGTGTATTATACAGCTTTCCCAAATGACATTAGAATAACCTTTTGCATTTCCAGGACAGGAAATACATCACAGTGGAAGATGAACAGTGGCTAACATCCAGTATCCGAAATTCAATTTCCTTATGTTCCCACGAGCTTTCTACTGTACATTGATAACATTATTGTAACACACATAATTTGAAGAAGAGCCCAACGGGGATGCGTCAAATAAATTAATATATAAGACCACTGGGTGCTGGCTACATGTCGATAAACGTATCGATTCAATGCAGTGCTATATTGCTGCGTGAATTCCAGTTGTGCCAAGCTAAACTCCCTGTATAAACGTCCCAAAACTGTAACGTTAATAATTAATATTGGGAAATTCTATCCATCAGTATGGCATGCTTGATATCTCTTTATTTTACATCAGTTAAGGCAAATCGAACTCAATGAACATTCGTCTACGCTGACCTCTTATGCCAAATTGACCTGATAACTTTGGGGTTTGGAAAGTCAAACCTTCCCCTTCTATCAGGTATGAGCAGGTGATTTTAATGCGAATGATGGGATTTTTCCAATAATGCTCAAACGGTTCTGAAATATATTATTTCTGCCCTTCTATAGGCCCTCGTGGACTAGGAACTTGGACAGTTCACCACCCAGTACAGTATTGTGATATCTAAACTCATGATATTTTTGACATGCATTGCTCTTTGTATTTTTATGACAGGCACATCTTTGAAGATAACGTATTTCCATGTAAGCCTAAACAAAGCACTGTAATGCCTGCAACGTCATATTAAATCCAGATAAACAGTGGAAATTGATTGATCATGACGTGTGCAAGTAAGCTATCGTTCAACCCTCATCGAAACTTGCTTCTCTAAGCAAAACCCAGATAAAACATGGCTCAGTCGGGTGTGCTATTCAAACAAGTGCAGTTGAGATAGACTGGAATATATTCATAGCAGATTCTGCTGAATTCATTGCACGAGAAAACCGGCGCATGCGAAAATTATGTGTAAGATGATCTCTCAGCTTCACTGCGATGAATAATTCCCTCGTGGACTTATTCTCCTTATATACTGGGTAGATATAGATAGGTTTCGGCAGCCAAAGCCTTTCTTCTCTCTCTTTCCCTATTCCTCCCCCCCTTCAGATATTTGGCCCAAAGGAGAAATCGATTCCCAGGATTAGCTCGCCAAACTCTCCTCATATATCTAACAATTGATGAAGAGTTGGGGGGGGGAGGGGGGGTGGCTCCATTCAGATAGCTGCAATTTCAGCGAGAAGGCTAAAGTTTAGCAACGGGGTTAACAAGTCACGCGAGATGTGCAGCTTTGGCTTAGGAAACTGATTAATCTTGATATTTAGGTAGATCAGCAACTTTGCTCCAATGATTAGCCAGGAGAGGCTATGGTCGTAAAATCTGATGTGGGCGTTTATTTCCTAAAGTGTCTACTTTGCAAATCTCCTTATAGATTTCATGCACGTGTAATTTCATTGAATGCAAGTTGTAAATGACGGATATTATTATTTGGTGTGACGTCAATTTTCGATACTGTACCTCTGACGTCATGAAACGTCAATATTTGTTAGTGCCAGAGTAAAAGGCATATTTTCGGTCCAGTCATTTGTATCCAAGAGTTTTATGATGCATAAAAAAATTTAATACATGTATATAGTCACACAGGAAGAAGTTTATTCCCTCCGTCTTACCACTGCAGTGCTACTTGTTTTCCGGATTACCTCATAAGTGTCTCACGTAGAGAAGCATACTTTATATGTACCCTTCATTATTACTGTTAGGGTAACTAGAGTCCAGCCCAGTCAGGAGCCCGTGCGCACATCACCAAGGCTGAATAATTACGCTACAATTTTTCAGCTCTTATGGAAATTAGAAACCCGGAACAGCGGCTGAGTTTATTTTCCTTCCGCCCTGGAGCCAGGCGTACTCCAGCATGATGACGTCACACTTTCCAACAATGTTTGCACAAGAACAGTCCATCACTACGATTCGAGATCGGCAAAAAGGCAGGCTTCTGCTGCCATAAAATAACAAAACCCCACTGCTTTACAAAATTGACCTATAATTTGAATCCGGTTTCCACCTTCATGGCCATCCTCTTGTACTGTACGTACTACGTACAGTAACCTCACATCCTATTTCGAAGCTAATATGGCAATCACGTATCATGCTCACGTCACAGTTTCATAGAGCTGTGTCCTCAGTATAAGCATCCAGCACATGATGGTATTCGCCGGTTTTCTTTGGCTGTTGTTGTAACGCTGAGTATTCGCATCACGTAGGAAGCCTATCGATCCACAGAGTGCTGGCCCTCTGTTGTTCTACATTCTCCCCCCAAAATGATAAAGGCCCCTCAATTTATCCTCATACACACACACAAAAAAAAAAAAAATCCCCCTGATTTTCCGACATGGCAATCAGGCCTGTGCATATACCCTTCAGTCATATCACGTTGTAAAGAGGAATCAAGTTTCATCAGGACAGCATGTATTAATTGCTCAGTCTCCCGGAGCGCTATCAAAAAAGCCAGAAAATGATCATTGCGGCTTCCCCCGCAATTTAACCTAAAATGCGCAAAAAATTGGCAATGTTTTTGTGGCTCCAGAACTAGATCTAATGGCAATCTTTTGTGCGTCACAACATCGCAGGGGGGGACACACATAAAAAGAGATAATTTGGTGGGACATGCTGGATGACAACCTAATATTGGGGTAGGGTAATGCAGTTGTCAGTGTATACAACATCGGCCTTGATATGCTGCAGGATATGCATTAGTGTCAGCAAAAGCGACCAGGAAGATAAATACAGGCTCTCGCAATAGGACAGGCATAATTTCGGAGCTTTGTGATTGACCTGGAAGTTCATCACGATACATCATCCGTGTGAATTTCTAAAGCCGGTTAATGTCCGCAAAACGGATGATTATACATGACCAGGAATTGCCAGGTTTAAAGAAAGCGGCATAAACAACCCTGTGTAGAGGCTACGTTAAACGTCAGCAATAAAATGTAAGCTATCAAAAATTCTGTCGATTTGTCTGCGGTCATTTGCACACGTAAACAATCCTTTTGTTGTTCGCCTACACTGTAATTATGCAGCAGCATGCCGGCCAGAAATTATTGAATGTGGACTGCAATGACTTGTGCCCCATAAATAACGATCAATTTGACAGTTAGGTCCAAAAGCTCGTAAATAACTATTTCCAGCCCCTAATATAGAATATCCTGCTGCCACAACTGCGAGGAGACAAAAATACATTCATACAATTCCAATAATACTAACAGGGACTGACATGTATGCTTAAGCCCCGTGCAATAAATAACGTTGTTTAGAGAGCATATGTGACCCTTCTAGTTGGATATTAAGTAGTCTGTATTATACTATTCATTTACTCTCTCAAAAAATTGCCAAAGTTGGTAGGTTACTACACAATTTTTTTTAGAAAGAAACACATCCGTCAGTCTGTTGGAATTCTATATTTGCATTCAGGTGTTATTGTAAAGTTTGAGTGAGTTAGAACACATTTCATCCACAGTTCTAACCGCCCAACGTGCTAGGTTTTCAGGGATGTAAAATATATAATTGCATGTAATCGCCTTTAGAGACTATAAAACACAGTAAAACCTGTGTACAACAGACCCTGATGCAGCAGAACCTTGCCCATTGCAGCTTTCGCTTGGTCCCGGCTTGGTACAGGATTTTCAGCTTATTTCTATTGCATGGGAAAATGGTTATATGCAAAATATTTTTGCTCAGAGAGTTCCTTGTAGCCATAAAGCACTTTGAACATATTTCTACTACAAAAAAACAACTTTTTTTTTTAATAAGCCGGCATGGCCTGATGTTTGTATTTTTTTTTTCCTTCCATGAAATGGACGGAGGCGACTTCATTATGCGCACCCTCCGCAGAGAACAATGCAGCTTTTGTAACTCTACTAAGCGGGTTTGTGGAGAAATGTGCCAAATCCCGAGGCATGCAAAAGGCGGCACGGGAATCAACATGAGAAGCGACGGGCCCCGCGATCCCCAGGAGGAATAACTCCGCCGCTGAAAACCTAAATGGGCCCGAATTAATCTGCTTGTAATTCCGCAGTGGAACAGAAATGCTGAAATAGTGGCCCCCACTCTCTAGACCCCCTGTTTTCCTATTGGCTTCAAAAGCACCCAAAAGCTCCCCAAGCATAAGCTGGAAATCTCTCGAATTTTCAATCCAACTCGAGACCTTCGGCTCTCAGCCCATTCCGGTAAGCCCCACTTCAAAACGTACACTCTGGGCAACAATCCTATTGTACAATTGCCCTTGGTTGAATATTGCATAGTTTGGGTATATAGTTACACAGTCTGCGGTTTCTACCGCCAACTGTAGGTTCCTCCCTAATAATTTTATTCGGCACACCGCTGTCAGTCTTAGATGTATACTGAAAGCTCCCCAGGCGTATATGTCACACTTTTCCGAAACCACAACACTTTTTTCCACCGGTCCAGAAGTCATGGTCTCTACTTACGTAAGTTCGGATCTACTTAAGTCGAGGGCTATGAATATGCAGCGAAATCGACTGCAATTTTAACAGTACGAGTCAACGGAATCACACGCCTTTCGACCTGAACATCACATTTTCTCACTGTGCCGGAAGAAATAGTTTTGCAGACTCATTTCGGGCGCATCCAAGCGTTCATGACAGCCCTGTAAGGACCTAGCTCTGTAGGACCTAATTGCATCAAAAGGCGGCAGTTAGCAGCAGAGGCGGTACTTTCTACATTGCAAGCACTCCCTAGCTGGTCCTGGACATCGATTCGCGGGTGACCCGAAACAGCTCCATTACCCATCGCTCCGTTGCGATTTGAGCCCAAGCTTTTGGACGTGGAGCCTGGAACCGTGCTTCATTAATTCCCCTCAAGATGGGTCACGTCATTCACACGGCCACCTAATGTGGGGCCCCCATATCAATTACACGCACCAGTTTATTCGGACTGCAGCCTTCACTTTCGTTTCATTAATTTCCGTCCGCCTGGAATTCCACTCGGGTAAAGTCTGAAAGTTTTAGCATATTTGGGGGCCAGGCAAAATTGATGCTGCATCCTGTCATCATATTTCGTTCTTGTTTCCCACGCCAAATGCGATCCGAAAGCAACATTTTTTTAAACAAGAATTACTTATTATGCTATATAGTAAATGGGTAGTTTTTGGTTGTAATCAGGTCTATATAGTTCAGCCTTCTCAGCTGACTAGGACCATCTTGGTCTGATGACTAGGCAGGTCTAGTTTCTCAGTGTAGTCAGGTGATATAGGAAACCCTCGTCGTTTGACCCGGATATTTCTCTCTGTGTACCCTTCGATCAAAATACTACAAACACGTCTCTTGCATATCTGTGATAAGTGACCAAATAATAAGCTTCACACTTAAACTGACTTGCGTGAATTTGAGTACTCACATCAATTACCGACGACAGTAACAACTATCTGCCTCGTACTTGCGTGTTACTTCAATCCGTTCCATTCATTCCGACTACACCGCCCGCTACTGTATCACACAAAGACAGATGTAATGGCTTGATAGAATGCATCTATTGTCATATCCATTAATGTCATGCACTTGGTATGTTACGTGAAGCTTCAGAACCGCCTTCTAGACGGTTGCGAGACAATAATTCATTACGAAGTCTGCCTCCGACTGTTCTGCCAAGCTATCACAAAGGGGCAAACAAACGGGGGCTTGTATCCTATCGCGCGAGCAAACACGTCACAGGAATCGCAGTCTCCCATTTTGGGTCTCAATTTTGCGATCAGCAAACTTCACAACTGGAGCCAGAATGGACGCGAGTAAGTGCATGGCGCGACGGCGTAACGATTCTCAATCTCTCCGCAAGACACTGGAGGCCTCCAATCATGAATAATTAAACAACTGTGGGTCTCTCTATGTAGTCAAGCCGATAAGATAATGAACACGGAATCTATTTTAAGACCGCAGAGAAGTACGTACTATAGTCACACATTGATATATTCTGCAAAGCATCAAGGAAATGGAAAAGGCGAATATTGGAAACATCTCCGGCAAAATCCTTTTTGACATTAATTGCATATCAACTTAGACTTGTGCATTTCATTTGATTGCTTATTTATTTATTTAGCTTCCTTGCAGAAGAACACGAACTAGAGGTAGTAATCCATCACGTTTTGCCCTGCCTCAACTTGTGTATAGGAAACGTACCACCCTTTATGACTTTATAATAGGCAAGCAGATGTATAGTGCTCGTAAATACAACATTACAGATAGATGGAAACAGAAATACGTTGTACTTGTCTCAATCCCAATAACAACAGCAATGAATTTCTAAAATTGCTCTCAGTATAGCACAACGGCGATCATGTTAATCAAATTTTAACCAAAAGTCTGAATCTCTTCTATGCACTGCAAGGCAGCTGCATGATTTACTCCTGACTATAGATTATTCACAAGACAGAAGATTCGCCAATTTTCTAGAAGACTGGCATGCTTTTTTATCCAAAGGTGTATAAATAGCATATAACATTGACCTACTATAGTCCGCATACACCTTACGCAAGAAATGCCATTTTCACAATTGATTTTCCTTTCGGTATGCCGCAGCCACGGTCCTGAATGGCCCATCCATGTGACCTATAACTTTGCAATTCATAATGAATGACCGGAAACCGGAAAAGATGAAATCGGCTTGTACCCACGAACGTCTCCATTTGTATAGCTCTTTTTCCAGTCATACTTCATGCTTAAAATCGCAGATGGAAAACATGGTATTCAATAGCTCGAACAAAACTATCCTGCTTGCTACAGTAATTTTTGCTACTTTATTTGCGTCCTTCCGACAGGGATGCTTATTTACATCCGCCTTAAAAATAGTAATTCCCTTACGTGGGCGAAACTACCCAAACATACGAACATAAAAGAACCTGACCCAAGGCACCAAATTACTGTACGGCGCGGCAGGAAGTATATATTTCAGCAAATATTGGAGCACCGGTGCACCACATATCATCATAAAAGACCCACAACGAACGAGTCGATAGGTCGACTTTCTGTGCAGAAAAAAACTACAGCACATAACAATGCCCTCCAGCTACATCGAACTGTACAGTGCCATGTTTTCATCCTACGAAGCCCGCAAACTTACAAGCCTCCATTGCGTTGGTGATTGTCTAACTTCCAGGATGAATGTTCTCATTACAACAAAATGCAAGACCGCGCAGGTTCGATCAATACGTTAATGCCGTAACAAAACATGCCGCACTCACAAAAGTATCTGGGATTACCAACATGAAACTCGATTTTATAAATGTGCCGCAGCTGCATAGCACGGATTAATACCACAGAGATATTTGAATTATTGGAAAATAATGTCATCCCTCCATAAACTATAGTGATACCGCGTTGAATCAAATCTGCAATTTACAATATTAATTCATATTTTGATATATGCATAACAAATTACATAAATGTTATTTCTGCCATATCGAACTGTCAAAGGCGCAATAATAAGCGAAAGCCACAAAATGAACCCGGGAGTAGATCCAACTTCTGAAATTAAATTGCATATTTAACATCGCTCAAAAATGCATATTTCCTACCAGCTGCAAACCAGTTTTTTTTTTCGAGTTCATGCAAAACGAGTCGCATTATTAATCAAACGTCGAGACTCAGCAGTCAGAAAGGCTTTTTTTGCCTTCGACCACTGTGACAGATGCTGCGGAACATTAATGGCAAATTCAACAGGTACAGCGCCTTTCCCGAGGATGCTGCATCAGAAATGACACTCCACTGAACTTGATCCTCTTCAGGCCTCACAATTCCGTGCCTCTTATCTGGACAGCACGCTTTTATGTCAGCTTCCTTCTATTAAAGGTCGTGCTTCACGCAAAAAAAAGGGGGCCCACTCTTGTTAGACTCCAACAATGCATTATAGCCACCGACTTGGATGGGGTTTGGAAGTAAAGAGAAACTAAGAAAAAAGAGCACATGTGCTGCAGCAGACTCATCGAAGTCATTGAAAAGAGAGTGCAATTTGTCAACCCAAAGTCCTCTCTCCCCTCTGCCTGATCCGAGGCCAGATTTGGAGCTGACACCTTCCCAAAGGAGTTGAAGAACGTGTTTACTCCGGAATCGCCTAAAAAGAACTGGGTGAATGCTCCCTGGGTCGCCTTTACTCACTGAGGAAAAAAAAGGTGGGGTGCAGGCCTTTCTTCTGCCACTGGAAGACCCAATCTAGATTGATGGAGGTGGTCACTGGGGTGAAAACAACCACCCCAACCGAACAAGAAGAAAAATCGCCATGAATTCAGACACTATAGTTGGCAAACCATGCAATTGTTCATTTTCGAAATATTCGGGCCTTGACCCAAATCACGTCCCTGGTTCCTTTTGAGCGAATTCCTTCAAATATTATTGTATGAAATAAAAATAGTATGAACATGAAAAATGTAACAGAAATTGAGCAAATTTTTAACATAAGTGTATAACGACGCGGTTCTTAATCGTACGTCTGTAAGTAGATCAGTGCTTCCTTAGTTGCTTCAGAGATATTTGAGAATCGCAGTAAATTTTTGATGGAGCCACTCGCGGTGTGCGAGGTGTGAAATTACGGTTGGGTGCGAACAATCTCACCTATTAAGCGCCCAAAATGGAAGAGGTGAGGGGCAGATGGAGCAGGGGGGTGCTGGCTGAAACAAAATAATTGGCCAGCTCGGTCCCGCAACTGACTTCGTTACGTGACGTAAATCAAGCTTAAGTTTACTGCAGGAGCCTTTATCATCCGAATTAATTGCCAGCCGGGCACAGCATTCTCCCTCAAAATAGAGTCGCCGAGATAGACTAATCCTGGGAAGCTCTCAGATTTCCCCAAATTTTTTCCCCCACAGGCTTTTCTTCCATGGCTTTAAGGTCGGGAACTAATTAGCACCAGTAGCGTTTCCTGCTCTTTTCCAACAAGAATGACTTGTAGGTTTGCAGCTTTATGTGGGGTATAACAATCCATGTCACAACAAACCCTCAGTCCAATCCATCAACGTTGCTTTCCCTTGCCTTCTATCTTCAACATCCACCATTTTAAAACACAGTGGCGGTTTCAAGCACGCCCAAATCTCCACATTGCGCAATCGATCGTCTAAAATTCACCCGGATTTTCTTGTGCACAGTGTGATTCAATTGAAAACCCGCCCCTCCTTCGGGGATATTGGGCAATGGTTTCTATATACCCTGTCCTTGATTAATGGCGCCTGCGGTTTTGGGGGGGGTCTCCGGAGTCAGCGACCGGTACGGCAAAATCCTCTGGAGTACGAAAAGTCAAAGTCTGCTTGTCGCATGAGGAAACAGCACGCCAGATAAAGCAAGGCTCACGGGGGGATGGCCTTGTCTCAGGAACGGAAACTCGCTGATAACGCCCAAGAAGTCAACTCCGGCCGGAAATTCGTGGGTTGTAATGCACCCAGCACTCAGCGTGTGCACACACCTGCCAGACTGCACATAATAATAATTACAATCATAAAGGGTAATCACGTGGAAAAAATTATATTATAGTTAACTGATAAGGGTGATAAAATATGTGCTCACAATATATTAGCCGAGCAGAAAAGTACTCTGAAGTCTGAACAGAAAACAAATCATAATTGAGAGATGCGCAATTGCTTTGCATCTAGCACATTGCTACACAATAGTTTTCCCTTCCGCCTACTTCGTAACAACCAGTTACAAGCAATGACTATACTTCTCATTACTAAGATTCTTGGAGCGTGCGATGTTGTCACAACTTATT
Organism: Catajapyx aquilonaris; assembly: GCA_000934665.2. Lineage (NCBI taxonomy): Eukaryota > Metazoa > Arthropoda > Diplura > Dicellurata > Japygidae > Catajapyx > Catajapyx aquilonaris. The sequence continues at coordinate 49,141 of JYFJ02002141.1, forward strand.
CCGTCAGAGAGTTAAACAGAAATCCGAGGGTTTAAAGCGCCACTAACTTGTCAGAACAATTGCGCCTCATCTTTCCCATGGCATCACCACAAAAGGCAGTAAGTAGGTCGCGGTGTAATCATTGCAGGCATTTTAAAGTGCAATTTCGCAACTGCATTTAATACCTGGTCATGCAACCGCTGCACCACCATCTCATTATCGTCCTTCCGCGTAAATATTTGGACGAGGGAGGGCAGCAAATGTTGCTTCAACCTATATCCATTCATAATTATGGTAGACAAAAAAAATAGACATTTAGGCGCCATAATGTGAAAAAGCGCGCTAATCAAAGGTTATAGCATTCAGGTCGCGTATATAATTTTCTGGCTCACGTAGCGACAACAACCGAAAAAAAAACTGCTCCCTCCCAGATTCAACTTCGGATACAAACAAGCAATAAGAGGTAATTAATGGGCACGCTAGAGTAGCTACACAGTCACCTTTCGTAATTACACAGAAACCATAAATTAGACAGTGAGATGGTATATATAAGGTGAGCTCAAGATGCCGGGCTATTTATTTTCACGAAGGAAAAAAAAAAAGTTTCCGAGTTTTCTAATCAAGATAACCATTCTGTCCAAGTATTTATGGGGGTTCCTGCCCGAGTTAGTTCTGACAACAGACCTACAACTGCTCAAGTCTGTGCGACACGAATAAACCATTCCTCTAGTGTAAATCTGAAAAAGTTTCAGCCCATTTTCCGGGGAAGTTATACCCTTAACACAAAGCCATTTTCTCAAGTATACAGTCGCTGCATTAATGAACGAGTAAAGGTAAACCACTCAGCAAAAGGTGTGGAAATACATAATTATGGCAACATTATACCAAGCTATCTGTTTAGAATCTAGCTTTGAACCGCCTTAGCTATATCCTAAGTACCGGGACATGAAGTCGAAGCGAGTTAGCAGACGGTAACTTTAAAGATCGGTGCTCAGAATACAAATTAGTTACGAAACTCTTGCGAGATGTACAGTGTATATTATAGGCTGAAAACTTAGGCCTCGCTATTCCTCGGTTACCCTTATGCTCAGCATTTAATTGGATTGCAATATCTCGCTAGTACGTCTCTTACCACAGGCTCTATGTCGCGATAAAGGGAAACGTGCTCTGGCATCGCTTTGTACTACTTGTGAGCAGGATGTTGAGAAACTTGAGACCGCGTTTTGTCTTTCACTGTGGGCAACGTCGTTAAACCACGACTTCCCAAGTTTCCAACTTACGTGCCTTGTCCGACGCCAAGAAACCACCCCGTGAGCTACACAAAACGCTGAGTTAATTGCACTTTAAGACTGTAACGATCCTTATTTAATATCAACACCGGATAATATCAGGGGGGTAAAAAGTGCTCCCGGAATCTTGTTATACTCCCTATAGTTATGAACCAGCTGAAATTCAGGAAATTTCATTCTGAATCTAATCATCCCTAATAGTTTCAGTCTGTTAAACCTAAAACTATCTCTAAGCCTATATACATTCTCCTGAGAAAGCAACATTTTTTACTTTTCATACTGTAATTGAACAGAAGTATTCTCTCAGGCCTGTCATTGAAATAAATTGGCCAGCTTTGGGAACGACCTTCTGGAAAACATCATTGTCATCTGAGGACCAGCATTTAACTTCTTTTTCCCCCAGTCAAATCTATACCTACAGGGTTAATTGACATAATATTCGAAATAATAATAATCCTATACTTTTCCTAGAAAAGTAGTAACCAAATTGTTACAAACACAGGGATAAAAACTATAGCAAGGCTCGTGCAGTCAGTAACGACTGATACCATGGAATTCACTATGCCTGCCAAACCCTCACGCAAACCGCATAATAATGCTTTTGCAGGTCGCATCTTTGACAGTTACACCTCTCCCACACTATAATAATGCATGCTTTGCTGATGGCTTCGCAAACCAATCCTGCAACACGCGTTCATTATGCTCCGTGCAACTGGGTCGTACCATAATAAACATGTCCCCCCATCCCCGAAGGGAGATTAAAGCCAGGATTACGATATATTTACTTTAAAGACTCTGTCGTTCTCTACATAATACAGGCGAGGTACAAACGGAATGGGCGCTGAGAAGTTAATCAGAGTATTTGTAAGACCCCTGCAGGGCCCAAGAAGCTCTAACCCATCTCTACTCTTATATCCCCCCCTCCCCAACCTCTTCTCCGTTGCAGCAGAATATAATGTACCATTCTCAGGGCTTGGAAAATCCGGGGGGCTGCCTTTGCCTGCTAAGCGGCCATATCGACTTCCGTATTGCGGCAACGGAGAAGCAACACCGACATTCCTCGAGGTACACGTAGCTTCCATGCGGACCCCTGCCCACCAAACCGACCGCAGCCATTATACGGGACACCCTCTCCTAAAATTAATGCCCCCTGTTGCATTTTCCCTTTTTCGCTCTGACCCCTAACTGAATTACGGACCATGCTCGTAATTATTATTGCGCAATTAGATTTGGCTTCTCGGAACAAGAGGAGTCTTCTATGAAAGTGCATGACCATTTGGGACGACTTGAGGTGTGACGTCAGGGAGTGTGTGGTTTGCATCCCGCAGACGCACTGTCTGCCACCGTATATGTATGCCGGATATTAGTTTGATGCGCTCGGAAAGGCTCATATTTGGATAATTAAATAGGTTTCCCGCAAAAACCTTCCATTAGCCTGCGGTACATAGGAAGCGCTTACAATTTCCTGGTATTCTTGGCATCTCCACCTGGGTCACGAAGCCTCACCTTCACCGATTTTCAGATATTTCGACAACTCTGCATCACTATTGGTGATTTTACCATATTGTTTTCAATCTGTATTATCTCTCAAAAGTCAACCTCAGCTACAAGCCAAAACATTATATGCTCCAGTAGCATCCAAAGTGGCACCACAAGCATTTAAAAAAAATATTCGACTTCCCGGATAGCAGCTATCCATCCATCTCCTTTCGCAAATGTGCAAGAGAAGGCTATTTTCAACAGTCCGCAGATAATCACTTAGGGAATGAAAAAGAGAGAGAAGAGCTGAATCCAGCTACAGCGAGCAAATAGGTCGGAACGAATATCCGGTTAGTGAAGAATACGCCTATCCGTTTTGTTGTGCCAGCAGTTTTTTCCCCCTCAGCTAAAGCCATGCTGGGTTTTGTCCAAGAGGATTGAACAATTTGTATTATCAAAATGTGACTTCACATCTTCACATCCTAATATATCTCAAAACCAAAACGAAGCTGATTAGTTGCCTGGAAGTAGTCCATGGCAAAATGTTGTATTGCGTGAGATGTAACGGATGCGAAATAATTAAGGTGCTTAAAAAGTGAGCATGAATCGCACAATGCTTGCAAATTTACCTTCCACACACCGCCCCGTTAATAAAGGCGCTAATAAAAGTCACGGTTGTGTGCCAAGCATAACTCTTCCTGCTGGCCAAGAGGTTATACCCGCGGGTAATAAATATCATGCACGTAACACTAGGGCATACACGGATGATATAGAAGAGGGTAAGTTGGATCAACCCATGAAAAGAAGCCCCACCAGTACACAAAAAATACGTCATTTCTAAAGTCCTAACATTCAACCCCTCCCAGGAATTTCCATCTCGCATAATCATTTTTTATTGGTCCGTGCCGAGAGTCGCTGATGTAGCGAAATGGGAATTCCTTTCTCGAGGAACTTGTATCGAGTATGGTTTCCAAAAGTATTTCCATATCTGAAGATGATTTTTTCTTGAAACTTTGGCGGCTTCAAAGCCGATACCATCTGCTTGCCGAGCGTTGAAAATTTATTTCAAGGTGAGTGCACCCTGAGTATCTCGAACTGAAACGCTGCGAAATATTCGGGGCAGGTTCTGGATAAGAAGCAGAAGCGTAAATCACAAATTATCTAAGTGCGCAACTGTACATTACTTCAATCGGTTTGATCGTGATTCACCTGCAAAAATATGACCAACAAAGTGGTTTTTGTTAATGGCACAAATAATGAACTACACCAACAAAAAAAAAGGTGAGATATACATTGGCGTGATGCAAGTTTTAATTATAGTAAAGAGTATGAGCGTTTCTTCTCATCAGAATAAGAGAAAATCGCAATTAATCAATGTCGATCAAATCACTTTCCCAAATGTATGAACCTGCGATGAATAGTGTGGTGTCGCATTCCAGAAAGGAATGTTATGGTCCACGAGGGAATGCCCATAAATGCGCAAAAATTCTTTGCATTGTGCAGGTAATAAAACTGTTGTGGTTGCATCTAAGGATTACAGACATACCAAACTGACAATTAAAGATTTGATGCTTAACGTCCTGTTGCGCCCAGAACCCTACCGAATGCGGCAGTGCATGAAGCGAAACGTGTCCAACCAATCATTTTTCACTAAGCACTCCTCCCAATTTGTCAACGACGTATCATTCCGATGTCAATACCCAGTAACCCAGTGAAGTAGTACGTCAAAGGTCCCCCGCCCCAAAAGTTTGACGTCATAAATCTTGCCAGTGTGAGATCATAAAAATTGAGAGCCCTCCTTTTTCCTTGGCTATGTCTGAACTCCGAGAATCCAGCTCAGGGTGGTTTACGTCCAAGCAGTAACATTTTACGACCCTTCTTTTTAAGACCAGCGCACACAACACCACAGAGAGAGAGAAAAAAAATATAGGGTGTACTTTTCCTATCCGACCTGATTCCCTCAACGTGTACGGTAGTAGGTCAGTGTAAATTCCCCCGCAGGACCTTCCTGATCAAGTCCCCTTTGACATTTGATGACCAAGCCCACTTTCCCCCCCTCCCTATATACATCCCTCGAAACCCCTTTTTGCTGTGCGCCACCAGAACAGTTCGATTGGAAAATTGCGCACTGAGGCCAAAAGCTTTTCCTCCCTCCCACCCACACCTCTCTTCCCTCAATATGTTGGAGGTCAACCTGGCGTGTCGGGCTCCATTTCAACACCAGGACAGCCCCCTTGCATTCCTCAGTACAGTTCCGTTGTACGGTTGCAAGCCGGCTGACGGATCACCTTTCGGCACGTGTGTGCGAGGACCTACATACAAATCGACTCGGGACATCGCCAAGTCTATTGAAATATTAGGTATAGGAACAGACGGTAACACGATCCGATCGCACAGGAGATCTGATTCCAAGCTGCTGGAGAATATATAGGCTTCTCCAAAGCCCCATTCAGACGAGATACCCAACGTCACAGAAACGTCACCAGGACCTAAGCATATGTCAGAAAAACGTGTGTGAAAATGGGCAATATTGAATTGTTGTACGATGAAAAACAATGAAACCGGCAGGTCTTCAAATTAGTTGGATCATATAGCAGCACTATACAACGAGTTATAAGTGCGCATGCCCCTTCTATCAACTAAAAATGGCAGCCAATAGGCTTGAGGCAGGTGTTATCCTCCCTGAAAGCCAGCCTCACGAGTGGTGGCAAGCAAATTCAAAACATGCCTGTCTGGCCTGCCACGGGAGTCTACTTTATGCTAGAAATTGGCTTAGGGGCTGGTGTACTGTACGTGCGTCATGTGTTGCTGACACTACTTCGCATGCAGTAACCTGGCCGGTTCTAGAAATAGGTAATTGCAAATTAAAGGTTACGTATATAGAGAGTGAACAAAAAAAAACTTGATACGCCAATATCCTTTATATCCTAAAATATCTAAAAAAAAATGCACGTATAAAGTACACAGAAATAGCCAGGAAATATTGTCAATTAGGTTTTGTCAGAGCCTATATACTGGCCTGAATTTTGGACGCACAAATAATGTATGCATTTCTCTATTACGTTCGCAGCATTCTTAACCTGTAAACAAGTTCTAGAGTGCTGAATTACAATCTGCATATTTCAAAAGGTATAAATGCCCCAGTTGCATGTGGTGTGCATGCGTGCATACACAGTGCGTGCAAGTCATCACCCCCCAATAAACAACACGAGACGGGAAATATCACAACCCAGCCCATTTCGCCACATTGAGAGAGTGCACGTCTCGCTTCAAATAAAAATTAAATCTGGGAAAACTCCCTGTGTTTCGTATAAAAACCGACAGAGAACATTGCGGTGTAATCTGCTCCAGTCGGTTGCACATATTGAAACCGAGTGTATTTGCTCCTGCAAACAACAACAGAGAGCAAGGGGGAGCCTTTTCCCTTTTATCCGGATTGGCGTCACGAAGGCAACATTACAGCTCCTTTGGGAAGCAGGTCGCAGAGACCCAATAACTCCCAAGAGACTAATGGAAGCTGGTTTCTGGGTTCACCAGAGCCAATGTCCCTGCCCCATCTTCCAGGCACCGATTCTTGCCCTTGCTGTCACTACAACACGCTCCAACTCTATATTTAGCTCCAATGCACTCTGCCATACAATCACAGCACCCTCATGTACTCTATGCCTAACGACCGTACACTGTTACATAGTGCGGTGCCAATATGTTCGGCTGAATGTATGCCCTACTGCCCCACTAGCCCATTCCTGAAGCGCAGCACCTATTTTTAGTAAGTTGCACGCATTAATTCCGTGCAACGAACGCTAGAATGCACTCCACCTCACTGACTTTGCCTTATTTCGCCGGAGCAAAATTACGATCCGTGTGCCCACCCCCTCCCCTCATCACTATGCAGCACAATTGCCTTGTTGAATAAAGATGACGAAACCTTTAGCCAAACTCTACACCCGAAACTTGCGGGGGAAGCCGTATTATAAATGCGGGTTTCCAGGCCGGAATCGATCTCGCAGATTCTTCCGCAAACTCCGAATGGGCTCGATATTAAAGTGATAATCGCGGCTAGGCGAAAAACCCAGTAGGAGCTACCCAAAAGAGATGGAAGGTGTGCAAAAATGATGTGCAAAAAAAAAGATGTGTGAATAAAGAGTGGATCAAATAGAAATATGGAAATCCTGGACCTCGCCATCTAATAACGCCTATAGACGCAGTTGCAATAGTCGTTACGAACCGCAGATGCAATTTGCAGATTCTCGGCAACAACTAGTCGTTTGACACGAATGGCAGTGCAAATTTTAAATGGGAATTTCAGCACTCAAATTATGCTCCTTGTCATAAACTGCACTGGGTCTCATAATACATCATCATGGTGTTTGATTCCAACACTGCAGAGTCCCTGAATCATCTCGCAGATTACATGGACTTCCGGAGAATCCCAACAGGCACAGTACCTCATATTCTGTACCCATATATACCCAAATTCCTCTAATAACCCGCTTACTCCAATTAAGCCATGGTGAATTCACAAAATTCTGCAATTCCCTCAATTCATGTATAGAAGAGGTGATTAACGTAAAGGCTAATTCCTGCTATAAAATATTTTGCGAGGAAGTGATTGCAGCATTGGAGCATGGTACACAGGCATGGTACACAGGGCACCTGTATATTCCTGCACTGCCGCTTCCTGCTTAATTAAAGTAGTTTAGGATCTCCCTTGTTGCAGTACCCTGTAGTTATGCCGATATAATATTCTCAGTTGCGTGCAGCTTAGCCCGGACCGAACAGTTACTCCCAAAATCCGGACATTAAAAAGTTATTTCAGCATTGTAGCAAAATGGCGAACATCATTTTGATGGGCATGCAGTATTACCCCGTACATTTTAAAAGGTCGCATCCACCTATAAGTCGGATTAGTCCTATACATATTTCCCTCAGTAGTAATATGCCAGAATAAATTGGGATATTTTTATCCCGCTCTGTTGGTCACGAGGCAAAACTCGGGAGGATCCAGCATTTCGCCCGGGGGGAGAGACATTGCAGTCAGTTTAACGAGACGTATAACATGTGCTCTCACTCTCTCCAGCCTTAAAAAAAAAAAAAAAAAAAAAAAAAAAAAAAAAAAAAAAAAAAAAAAAAAAAAAAAAAAAAAAAAAAAAAAAAAAAAAAAAAAAAAAAAAAAAAAAAAAAAAAAAAAAAAAAAAAAAAAAAAAAAAAAAAAAAAAAAAAAAAAAAAAAAAAAAAAAAAAAAAAAAAAAAAAAAAAAAAAAAAAAAAAAAAAAAAAAAAAAAAAAAAAAAAAAAAAAAAAAAAAAAAAAAAAAAAAAAAAAAAAAAAAAAAAAAAAAAAAAAAAAAAAAAAAAAAAAAAAAAAAAAAAAAAAAAAAAAAAAAAAAAAAAAAAAAAAAAAAAAAAAAAAAAAAAAAAAAAAAAAAAAAAAAAAAAAAAAAAAAAAAAAAAAAAAAAAAAAAAAAAAAAAAAAAAAAAAAAAAAAAAAAAAAAAAAAAAAAAAAAAAAAAAAAAAAAAAAAAAAAAAAAAAAAAAAAAAAAAAAAAAAAAAAAAAAAAAAAAAAAAAAAAAAAAAAAAAAAAAAAAAAAAAAAAAAAAAAAAAAAAAAAAAAAAAAAAAAAAAAAAAAAAAAAAAAAAAAAAAAAAAAAAAAAAAAAAAAAAAAAAAAAAAAAAAAAAAAAAAAAAAAAAGTGAGAGAGAACATTGCAAAAGTTATGCCCTTCCAGCCTTCACTGCCAAAGGTCAACTGCCACTCGTTCTCAGCGGCTCCAAGTGAAGATGTGCATTCTAAATAATTCCTAGGTTTATTCAACGATGGAGTCATCCAAACATTGATGACGCAAACTTACAGTGCAAAAAATATACATGTACGTGCCCAGAATAAGTGAAGAAACTCGGTGCGGGCGTCTTCATTTGCATAAAGGGCACGGGGGTCATGGGCTTCATACTCACGCCGGCAATTTCTGAAACACCTTCCGCCAAAGATAAAACCCACGCAATATGACAAGCCCTGGGGGGTCCATGAGGCAGCACAGGAACGCATTCCTGGCTGCGGAAGGAACGCCCACGCCAATTCCCAATTCTCATTCAGAACAAAAGGGCGAATCCAATAAGTTGCATTCTAAAGAGGGCTATATGGAAACCATTCATATAACCAGTCATTTAAATTCATAGTGGCATAGTGTTAAATAAGTGCCGAGTGCTCAATACGTATTTAGAATGCACATTGCGTGCACACATAATGTGTCATTACAGTTCAGTGGTGTAATTATGTACATGGATAATGTACACATAACTTAAGGGCATTGTTCCTGTATGACATAATAGTTGTTGACCCATGCGTCAAGTATACACAAAGCCATTTCCAACCCTTTCGTGTGGCATGCTACTTCTTTCGAGTGAACAAAATGTGCAAGTATACATTCTGATGCACAGAAAAATACGTGTACAAAAATTCGTCCACAATATTGCGCCACACATTTTCAAAACTCTATATATTTTCTTACATTTACCCGCTAAAACCTTTAAATGTACAGAAAATTACTACAAAATCTCATTTTAACCCAAATCAAGATCATCATCTGCAATGATATACAAAAGTGCTCTCCAAAAGAAGCACGCCCATTTAGTCTCTATATCTTCACGTCCAACCCAGTACCCCCCAAAAAATGGCAAGCAAAAATATTGCACGCTATATACCCTGGTCTTGCCCTTGCCACTCAACTTTTGCTAGCAAAAAAGAGCCCGTTTTGTGTCGAGGCAGGCAATCGAATGGTTTCCTGCTGATCAGGCTAGTTAGTTAGCAACGCTTTATTTGCAGCAGGTTCATTGATCCAATGCGGCGCTCTGATAAGTATGTACTGGCCCGCCCGCCTGCACTGACCCTCTCTCTCTCTCTCTCTCGCTCTCCGGATATCAGGATTTGCGCCTAAAACCGGACTTTCCGGGGACCATCCCCACCCACCGTCAACTAACGAGTTCGTTATCACTTACACCACCAGGGACTATAATATATTTTAGGCTCAAATCCCACCAAATCCGATTTTGCAGTTTCCCCTGGAATGTTAATGCCACTGCTATCTTAGTTAATCGAGTCGCCATGGGTGTGATAGCTCGGCACAACATAGCTCCGCATTATACTCGTTCAGATGAGATATGCGGTGAAAATGTCCAAGATGGTGTAGAAAAAAAATAAAATGGGACGAATATTTCACTATGCAAAAATAAAACTGGTGGCATCGACATGCCTGCCATGTAATATATTACCCTTCCCAAAAATATGGGCGAAAACAAATCGGGCGCTAACTGTCTCCAGCTTGCGTCTCTTATTGCAACACATTAGATAACACCACAACACTCATACAGTAAACATGTCAAAATCTGATGTGCACAAACGACAAAACAGATGCAAACTCGTGCGGTTAACCACTCATTAAAAATGACACACAAGCACCGACTCACCTGCAGCAACACACTGGTACACACTAAAAGCAGGTGTGGTTTTTTTTCCGAAAAAATATATAAAAGAGAGCACGAAAAAATATATAGTAAAGGAGAGTCGGCAGCATTCAAATGCATAACATGTCCATCCCAGCAGCTTCCTGCGGTTTGCTAAACGGAGATTTTTTTTACCCAGCTGCACCAATTTCACTACGAGCTTTAGAGTCTTTGCTTTCGACTCCGGGACCAGCACACAAAATTTTCCAGATGGGACTCTTATACTAGTGCGAAAAATCAATGTAGAACAAATTACGCTGCGCTTTCCCAATACGAAAAAAAAACTCGTCCCTTAATTCGTTGCAATGTTCGTTTTCGCCTTGGGACCTGTCACTTCAAAGCATCTGGCGCTGAATTAATTGATGTTTATTGATCTCAGCTGCTGCAGCGAATTTCAAAGGTGAGTTTTGCACAGGAAACGAATTACAACCGGTGTTCAGCTGCTCACGGGAAAATCGCATCCTATTTCACCTGCGAGCACTGTTCCTCTGCAGATTAGCCTAGTGCGAAATTGGCAAATTCCTGCAGGGTGATCCAACAGGGAAGTATAGTACTTACAGTACATTCACAGAAATGTATTTAGCTGTTATCCAGACAGCAAAAATTACTTTTAGTAGAAAATTTGTAAGCAACTGATAATTTTGGTTTCTTCAATATCGTGCTGATGATCGGTGCTGCTTCGATCCCAAAAGTGTCACGGCTTCGTCGCAAACCGCAGAAGCAATCAAGGTGAGACTCCGTTTTCCACATACCCCTTCTCACAAAAACGGAAGGGGTTGTGGGTCTCAAGAAAATGGGGGCGACACCTAGTGAATGGCAAATGAGCCAAAATGCGCCGAAGCCACAATCCAATCGTGAGATAAGAAGGAGAAGAAGAAGAAGAAAAAACCGATGAAAAGAAGTAAGGGCATCCAAAAGATAGAATGAAAAGGGAGAAAGAGGAAAAGAGAGAACGTGATGGCGCGGAAAAAATCGCATATATATCTTTCAAGAAAAAAAAAAAAAGGTGTGGAATCGGCTGACTCGCCCCTCCAAGACACCGAATATTTTACCAATTTCAATTTGCATTTAATTGAGCGCCACTTTTATTATGCAGGTACAGAAATGCGGTCGCGCTCCTTTCCTTATCCAGCAGCAGATCGAGCCGATATGTTATCAAGCAAACGCACGTACGGCCTTGATCTGCCTGAATTTAAACCGATCTCCGTGTTTTATGGGCCTCAAATTAAATAAGTTTAGTCCTCTTAACTTAAGAAGGCTGCCTATATACGTGACGTAAAAATCGGGACTAGTGTTTTGGCACGAAAATAAGTGTGGGACATAGTTAGGAGTAGGTCTAGATTTCCGTGACTGAGCGTGACGTGGAGTAAGTCAGGAGAGCTTACAATCATCGTGACGACCTTTAAGAATGGCCCTTTTTTTCTTCAATCAATCTTCATATAGAGTCCACAATGAACTTGGAGATGCGAGTCGTGGTTGAAGGAATTTGGGTGCCTTGTTGTGTGTAATTAAGTACCTGCTTGCAGGTGAACGGCGGGACGGAAAAGGAGCAGGGGCGGCTTCGGGGCGGCGCCGGTGTCGGCGCCGGTGCCCCTTTCGGGGGCACGCCCAGGGCTTCTCTTCGAGAGGCTCTCATGGCCTTCTTGGAGGCCGCACTGACCTGACCTGCCGGGTACGTCCCTGACCCGGCGAGCGAACCGCGAGACCCTGACAGCCCCGGGCCTGCCCCCGAGGGGCTACTACTCCCCGCCCCTTGCCCCTGCCAGCCCTGTAAACCAAGAACATGGTGAGTGCTCCGGTCTCCTGTGCACAACCCCTGTTCGCATCTGGACTACAACTACACATGTAAAGTGTCGCAAGAGTCACAAAATGCCAATGTTCCGACTTGGAGACGGGAATTTATGATAACTTTTGCGACACTTTTGCGGAAGGATTAGGGTACTACACAGGATAGCATGCAACATAGTACAAGGTTACGACATAAAAGCAAACAACCATCCCTCAATTTGACCATCACAACAACACCAGCTGCAAAAACGACAACAACGACAAATTTGTGGTTACACACACAAATACACAGAATTTGTTATTCCACACAAATGACTTGTCTGGTAAAGTGGTGACAGTGAAATGCGCGCAACATTTCGGTTACAAGCACCTAACGTTTAGTACAGTACAAACAAGCACATGTACTTGGGACATTAAATAAAATCGAATCCGTTTGTCAGACCATACATTGAACATGTAAACCACTATCCACCAAAGTAGCCTTATTAGTTGAATTGTGCACTAAAACTCCGCGTGTGAGGCTCTTTGTCGGTTAAGTAAATTCCCGTTTTAATCATGCGCGTGACGGAAAGTGCTTTTTCACGTCTGAAAGAATAAGTGTGGTAGCGTACAAACTGGAGTCAGGCAGGTCACAAATGGGTCTGGTCATTATTGCGCTCCCAAAGGAAGAGCATCCCTTAATAGAACTCATTAATGGTTACAAAAGCAAGGGAATGGGAAATAAAAGGGAGTCACGTGACCTGACAACCCAAGCAGGGGCAGCACATATTTCATTCAGAGAGAGCCGTACAAGGGAACCAAGGGGCACAAAATTCCCCCCCAAAAAATCCTCCCAATTATTTTACCCTTTGATGTAACTGAATCTAACAATGCACCTGGAAAATGACTCTCTAAGCCTCTGTGTGTTCATTACCGCAATTTTATCATCGAGCTGGCGGAAAAAAGGTGACTTGCAGTATTTTTTATTACATTACGTAACCTGCTGCAATGCGAAGTTATCTGGGTGATAAGTTAACTCAAAGGCAGTTTTTAGTAATCCTATCGCAGCCGCCCTAATCCTGAGAGCGCCAAAAATGGGTCGTTTCAAACTCAGAATTTCACTCGGGTTGTCATAATCCAAGACGTGAATTACGGTTAATGGGCGTAGACTTCGGAAAGTAATTAGTTGCCGATACGTATCGCCGGTTATAAATTCCAAAACTGCGGTCCACAAGTTGCCCGGATTTTGGGAGTTTGATTAAAACCTAGCGGGTAAAAAAAAACTTGGCTCCGAAAACGGACGGTCTCCAAAAGTTTCCGACTGCATAAAATAAAAACATCTAAAAACTTTCTTCTAAATGATACTATGCGGCGCTAGGCCTCTTTTAGTTGAGCACAATTTTTTCCCCCCCAATTAATGAGAAAACCCAATACTGTACTGTACATATTATAGAAGAGTTGGCCACTTCTGACGTAGGATATCAAAACCACAGCTGAATATTTTCCCACCACAGAAAAAAAACAACCCCCCATACCCCCTCACACCCTGAACTTTTAAACCTTTCGCGTGCACACCTAATGACGTGAATTTTTTTTTTTTCTTCCTTTCATAACACCCCCTCCAGCTCGATCCAAGCCGTAAAAATAGACGTTGGCCACGAAAAGTGTGGCAACACTTCCCCATTCTGAGGCTAAACCAGGAAAAACTTTGTTCATTACGAAAATTGAGTTCGCAAGCAAACAAACAAAAAATGAGCCTAACAAAAACTGCTGGGCCTCCTTCCAAATTAAAGTTTGTATGACCAAAACAGCTCTCAGAGAGAGATAAGACTGGTTCCAAAAGGGGGCAACGCTTGCTCTAACTGCAAAGGGCTGTAAAACCTACCCATTTGCGCCTAAGGCTTGTTGAGCCCACCCACCCACCATCTTTACTGCCTCGATAAGGTCCGTGAAGATAGCACCGCCACTTTGAGCTCAAAAATCATACTCGTGTCCATATTTATGAGCTTTTTTTGAGCTTTCCAACGCAGTCTATCAAT
>KZ538554.1:9943-29318 GCA_000934665.2 Catajapyx aquilonaris
GGGTCTGTGCGAAGGGTTGCTTCAAGACCAGGATAAAGTGGCCAAACCTATTTGAACCCGACAGTACATTTAGGCCATTGTTCTATTGGGTTATTCAATGATTAATTATTACAGTATGGGTGTTTTAAACGCAATTGAAATATTCGCGGTAAATGTACTATAGAAGCTACCTCAATCGCAGTCTGTTACGAGCAGTTATAGATATCCACACCCTTTCCTAACTTGTCCGCAAGCCTTCATTATAGAGGATCTTCATTGGGAAACAGAAGTATGCGTTTTATGAACTCGGCACCGAACCGTGGGGTAGACATTATTAATGTAATAAGGAGAAATGATGAACGAAGAGCAAAAAACTCGGGCTAACAATGAGGGCGATATCTCGGTTCAGCATACATTTTCACAAAATAAGGTTCATCAAGCGTTGGGCCGCTATTGCACTACTTTTCTATTCTGCTTTTGAAGAGGGTTTTTAATTTGAATCCTTACACTACTGCCGCAAGTAAAAATACGAAGCTGTAATATGGCCATGTGTAACGAATACTGATTGTATGAAATAGAAGAACACAACATCAGATGAACTGATAATGAATCCACTTTATAACAATTGAAATTGGGTATTGTTCAGTCAAACATAACCCATTGCTCCGTGCTTTGTTCGTATGTATGGAGAGGTCCATGCAGCAATAATGGTAATGTATATCTGCAAGCATACTAAATTTGTGCTTTAAGTGGTTTTTCAAAATAAATAATGACTCGGGTAATGAAATGATTAGCGTGCAATATTTACAGGCGGATTGGATTTTGTGACAGCAACAAGGCAGCTCTTCCTGTCCCACATTTTCGGACTTTATTCATCATGCCTCCAAAAAAATGCTTCTCCATACATGCGCTAAAATTCCAATTTGCATTGTCTTCCGAAACTTATGCGGGGGAGGTCACTGGGACCCCCGACATTGTGTTATACATTTTGAGCAGAGTTGGGAATAGGGAAAGGGAGGTTATATGCAAACATCCACCCTCAAAATAAAATCCCGATGGCTACGGGCTACACGAGGGTACGTCGTTGTAAAAAGACGCCCCACCTAGGTGGCTCATCAGAAGGCGATGTGCCTGCAGCTGGTACAAAATCTGGCATTTTCGTCTCTTTTTTCCTGCCTGATATAACGTCACAAAATCCACATAGCTACAAAATGCATGTTACAAAGTTATGGCTCAATAATGTTAGAAGTTGTACAGGTTTATTCTACTCGTATATAAATGTTTTGAGTCATTTTTGCCTGAGCTGGAGGCAGAAAAAAGTACGGGTTCTACGCTCCAAACCCTCGCATTAGAGTCGACAAAAAACTCAATATTGAGCTTTTCTATACAGATTCTTACGAACGTCCCTATTGGTGCGTACGGGTAGGCTGAGTGGCGCTGCGGTAACGTATGCGTCCACGGATGTAACGGTCCTGAGTTCGAACCCAAGCCCGGGCATCCTCCCCTTCATCTCGTGCAGAGTTGGGTCGTCTCTGCCTTCGTCTCGGGTGAGATTCCTTGAGACTAACAATCGGGGGGAGGTCACAAAATGACCAGGTGCCGACTGCACATTCCCTCCCTCTCACCCTGCCCATGGACCCGGGCGTTTCGTGAAAATGTTCTGCATGTACTGTACTGATTGTACCAAGATTAATAAAGGTCCGTGCAATAGACCCCAAGAGGGGTAAAAGCACTACCTGATGATGATGATGATTATTATTATTATTATTTATTATTATTATTATTGTTATTATTGGTGCGTACTGTAGGCCTACAACTATCCCGGGGATAAATAAACCGTCCATTGTGAGCTCGGAACAAATACAGTATGTCTACAGGCTATCAAGAAAGTATCAAGCAGGTACTGTGCATGTTACACTCTCAAGTCTCAACACGTTGAGGTATACAACTATACAGTGCGATACTAAACGTTCATTATAAATCAACTATTGCTGCAGTGGTTTTATATAATATGGAAGATCTGAAATTCATAACGATCAGTCACATTTCATTGGAATGATTTCCCAAAAACAAGTTTAAAAATTGCATATCGTACGGGACTTTAAAAAGTTTCTAAGGGACTATCACTTCTCTGTCAGAAACCTGACTTTATACATTCAGCAAGCACAGCTCGAGGATTATATTGAGTAATCTGTAACTCAATTTTGACCAAATGTGACTCTGATCGTGTGGCATTTCAAAGCTTCATAACATGCAGAAGGAAAACCCCGCATTTCTAGAGAGGGAGAGAGAGAGAGAGAGAGAGAAAATTAGTGATCAACATCTCAAATTGACATTGCAATCCCTTCCCACATTGCAGGCATTCTATAGCTACCTCATATCTCAATATTCTGCTTGCCTGAGAAACTAGAACTTTATACAGGGTGGAACATTTGTCAACCGGACACCTTTAACAATGGGAGTGGGGGATGGGGGGGGGGGGTATAAGTCATGGATTATTTACTCTAACCGGTTTAAACAAAAGCAACAATCCCGACCACCTTCAAGTGTTTATATGCCAAGGGAGGCAGAGTGAGTATGTAGCCCTGATTGTTGCTTTTGTTTAAACCGGTGTCTGGTTGATAAACGGTCCACCCTTGCACAACTACCTCCATGATTCAAATTAGCCTAGCTATTTCGAAAGCGTGAATATGTAAAGGGCAAATCTTATCCCAAAAGTAGCTGGCAGCATTTATACAGTACTAGCTGTGAGTCCAGAACAGTGAGCAGGAAAAGTGGTCAGCTTTTGGGCGGTGAGAAACGTAAGCGAGTGGAACAAAGTCGAATACGGCATTCCCAGCGAGGGAGTTCCATTAGTTGCAGGACGTGTGTAAGTTACATCCTGTAGTGCAGATAATCAGAGTGGGGCAGGCGAGCAGCAGTTAAATGAAATGGTGGTGGCGCCAAACATCTAGTGACGCGGCTATGTATTCCCGCTATCATGGGCTTCACCGCTCCCACACATTCCCACATCGATAGATAGATAGTCTGTTGGTCGCACCCAGCCGCACATTCATTTCCATGCAGATGAACAACAATGGCCAGGACCACTCTCTCCCTCTCTTATCTCTAGCCTGTGTGTATTCTGCACCGGCTCTTTGTTTACGCTCCCTACCGCCATTTCGTTTTCATGACCACATTTCACACTCCAGCTTGCAATTGGAAAGCTATCTGCAGAGCGGCGCAAATGCGGCGCGGCCAAAATTTCGGCCGGCCAAGGAAGTGCGAATACATTTTCGGGTTTGGAAATGATGGCCAGCCAGTGCTTGTGAATAATCAGAGGCAGGCAGGCGGGCAAGTGGGTGGGTGGGTGGGGTCCTTGGCCCCTTCGTACATAATGGTGCGGTGCGGAATTCTCGCACTCCACCCCCCATGCCAAAGAGCAAGTTCCCGTATAATTAAACCCTCGGCGTATACACGCAGTATTTCATTGATCGTAGCTTTGCAATCAAGCTGTTGCAAAGGTGGCAGGTAATGAAGACGTGTTGCCGCCAAGACTGGCATGGCCAAGGATGGGAATCATGCTGAAAAGAGGCCACTTTGTTCTAATCAAGTCTTGCAATTAAATGGCAACATTTCACATCATAAAGTGTACCACGCAGGCTGCCTAACAATGACAACCAGGTTGCAGCGCCCTGTGAAGAGGTGGTCACGAAAGGTGCGGTGATGACTACATTAGTGCTTTTTCTGATGCTCTCCCTTTCCATCCCCCAAGCGGGAAGAGATGGCCGGTTGGGAGGTTGGGGTCCTGATAAATCATAATTATTATCCTGCTAGCCAGTCCCCGCTCTGGAAGGAGGGGAAGGAGGGGGGGGGGAGAGAGAGAGAGAAAGACCTCGTTTTTGCAGGTGCTAATCACTGTAATTTGGAGTTGCGGCCAGTCACGGCTAATCGGCAGGAAGGACTGAAACCTTCAGCAGATCCTCACTGCTTCGGCTATGATGAGCCATTTTCCACAAGATTGCTGGGATGGTGTTGCCTACGGGAGGAGTTTAGTTGTGTTTGATTGGGGGAAGTTCGTACCTGCGATACAGATCAGGATGTTTCGAGTGCGACAGCGTGTGTGTGGTGTTGGCCGTTTGAGTCACCCGGGCCCTGGCTGAAATCAGCGAGCTGCCATCTGTTGGAGGCGTCATTACATCACGCTCATCCCTTCCTGCAGGCAGACACGTGGCGCCATAAAAGAACGTATGGTCCCCGTGTGCCCTGTCCTTAATCCAAACAGATGACTTGTCGCCTTGCCAGGCCATAACTCGCCAGTCGGCAACTTTCTTCATCACTGCAGGCCGGCTTCTAGGATGGGCCCTTTTCTCCTTTGGATGGACATGGGGAGGGATTTAGAGGGCACGTGGGTAGGCTGCCCCCAACCACACCCAGCTCTTCAGGATATTGGAATCTGGGGATCTCTGTACGTTTCCAATACTTCCGGAAAGTGCCTGCTTCCTACTAGGATTGTCAGCTGGGACCGTTTTCATCGGAATTGCTTTTACGCCTATGAAATGGGATGAGTGCACTTCCAAGTCAAACGTTGACGCTGACATCTTCCACCCTGCTCCCTCTCAGCGCCCAGAATCCCAAAAATCCCTATATCAGTGTCATTGTACACAGGTCGTACATGACTTTTGCGTGATAACAAGTAAAGCATGAGGTAAAGCAGTTACATCCACCCTGGTTGGCTGGAAGAAGTAGTCGAGCCTCAACGTGACTTTGTTCAAGGCTATCCCTTACTAGTCCCGATGTGTGAGCCCGGCGGTTTTGAGAACCGATCCTATAGAATACAGTTCCGGCGAAGGCGTGTCAACACTATGATAAATTAATCCTAGCCGCCATATTTCTTCTCATTATGCCCGCCTGAAAGCGATGCATTATCGTGTCATTTTCACTATTAATAAATTACTTAGTCGCAGCCCATAGCTCAAAAGGAGTTGCCATTCCCACCACGCCTGCCCCATCGTGTCGTCCTATTATGGGTCGATTTTAATCAGGCAAACGCGCATTTGCTTTCCTATTAAATCTAACTATGCCATACGTATCCCAATTGACTCTTTGCTATCCGTTTCATTGCATGCGAGCCAGGGGTGGAGGCCCCCTGTTCGGGTGCATGGCTGCATTACGCATTACAGCAGGGGTTTCCCGGGATGGGATCAAATTAGCTGACGATCCGTTTCCAGTAGGCTTTTCGCATGAATTATGTAGTGCAAAAAATGTTGGTTCACCCCAGAGCCTCGCTAATCCAAGATTTGCATTGTGGCATAGGCGATTCATCCTCGCGGTGGTAATATGCCGTGATAAGTTGCAAAGCGTGAAATGGAGTGAGTTTTTGCTAATACGGATGTCAAGTGAGAGAGGAAATGTTGATCCCAGTACGTGGACGCCAAGTCCGGTAATTAATGAACTGAGCTGTTAGTGTTCAGCCACGAAATCAAAGCATTGGAAGTACTCGACTGGCTATACAGTTAGGTAGGTCACATATAGCCTACTCGACAAAAAAAAAATATTGATTACGCATTTTATACTAATTGTGGTTAAATGTCACGGCCTGTATTATTAGATCCGAACGGTACATTAGCTACACATACTGTACTAGCACCACCCCCAGTAGAGTATGTCATAACTGTAATTTTCATAATATTTCAAATGCAAAATAACACATTTCTGTATGACCGTAACGCGGCAGTCTTTCACACTTCCTGCGCTTTCGTCCATCCATTTCTGTAATGAAACGTAGGAAGTGTGCCTGTAAGGGAAAGACTGGGAGCTTTTATCTCCCATGATTTAGCCGAGACGCTGAGAGAAAAAGAAGTCGTCTATCTTCCCTTCCTCTCCCGCACTTCTTCCATTTACTCCATTGCTGCCTGCTGTTCTTACATCACCAACGCCCAGAACAAGAGTAAACAGAACTAATCAGTTTCCCTTTGAGCAGCTTCCTACATCCTTGGGCCGACCGGCAGAGTTTGGTTTTGTTATTATGGGTTATTGTCCTCTCGGAGATGAGAGAAGTAAACTTGAGGAGTGTTCGGGCGCAGCACAAATAACATCACCGAGGTGCACACAACTTCCAGTGAAGGATTACAACGATCCAAGGATGCTTCCCCGTTCCCCCACCCAGAAACCTCTCCTCTCCCTTAGCGTCTCGACTCTCAGGAGTCAGTTCGGAGACACCAGAGGCAGCTTCTGCACTGTAACACGAAAGAAATTAATTGCGGCAATGGGGGAAAATAATATAGCTATCGTTTCCGCGAAACAGGGTCGTTTCCCCACAACTGCAGAGTGTTTCTGATGTTCTCTGCTTCATGAAGTGAAAAGGTTTTGGCTGCACAGGCTAGGGCGATCGATGCAGGCCAACAAAGTTTGCATAGAATGAAACACCTGTTGACATCAGACCTTAGGGTCTATTTGCATTAGTGCTGCTAGCCGGATTTCCGCACTAGGTGCCGAGTGCGAATGCAAGCTGCTGCTGTGCAGGCATGATGGAACCTGCTGCTGCTGCCACTGGTAGCGATCATACCCGGAGCAATATCGATAAATGGAGCTGACCATCTAGTGGAAGACGGGGTGAATGACTCGTGACGCATATTGTTGTCTGACAAAGGCGAACAGGTATGAAAGGCAATGGTGGCGTAGAGCAGAGGAAATGGGCCTTGGCGCGATGGCACGAAACACACTTGGCGATTCTGATCGCGTCTCAGGGACGAGCGTGCGACAAATCACTGAAACTGCTGTGATGGGGAGGGGAAGAGTTTGTCCGATAGGATTCCAAAGGGAGGAATCGTTGGTGGGGGGTGATAAATAAGATGACCGTAGGCGAGGAAGAGAATCTATGAGCAACTCTGGGAATGGAACACTCGCAGCCAATACTAACTCTGCCTCAACCTAAGCTTCATTTCAGTGATGGAAGTGCCCGTGAGACCCCTAACTTGCACTGTGTATTACTCCACTGTCCGTTTTCCGATCGGGTCTCTATTTATGGTGCTGGCAGCAGGTACAGTGCACCATGTGCCTCAACGCTCCAGATGCCAACTTATTCAGAAAAGTTGGGCCCATGCTGGATAGAGTCTTCCTTCACTTGGAAAAACGTAGCCGGGTAGTACAACAGGTTTTTAGAGAATCCTTGCCGCGTGCGTGTGGAAAATCCGGTGCGTGCAACGGAGTTACAGATAGTGACCTCGACAAGAGGCATGTTCGAGTCATATTTATTGAGGTGATAAGGGCGTACATCAAGATAGTGACCTGGAGTTACCATGCAGAAGCCCACCAGGGGAACTATTTTCTCATCAGGGCCTGTAGATTGGAGCGCCCCTTTGGAGATTCAGCAACCGACCACCAATTAATTAACAAGAAGGTTTCCGTTGTATCTTAGTTTGGTAATAAACTAGTCGGAATGGTATAATTAGTGTGGGCTGGATACGGAGCGCCGACGGCTCTATATCACCGCTCTGAGCCTGATGAGAGAAAATGAGCTATTCATTACGCCCCGTTCTCCTGATGCAAAGTCCTTGGGTGCACGACAAGGATTACGCCAAATGCAGCGCCGCCAGCCCGGACTCAACCAGGGGTTATCAAAGTGGACATTCCTGCGTGCCAACTCCCAAAAGGTGCAGATGTCACATACCGTACATGTAGCGTGTCACGTCAGGTTAAGTTATATTCCTCTGAACGCTTTCTTACATGCACGACAGATAGCATTCAAATGTGAGCAAAGTAGGTGCTTTCAAACAGCCTTCTTTCTAACATGACGTTGCACTCAGCTTCACCTCAAAGGTACTGTATCCTACAGCAAGCTTCAAAAAGCCTCCGCTCATCGCACTGCACTTTACGAGTCTTACTTTTCAACATGCAAATCAGCAGACTTGATAATTATGGCCGCTCATGTAATACAGCACTTGGTTGCTCAGAAAATACAGGGTGTTCCAATTGAAGTGTCAGTCTTAGCCAGTTTTTGGCATTAAGCTGTTTGTTTTTAACAAATTGCTTTTGAATAATTACTTTTAGTGGTTATAAAAAAGTGGCTGGTAATATTGGGTTGTCTGAACTCATCCTGTTTCACGCCTGCGACGTGGGCTAGCGTGCAAACAATGGGTTCATTCATTGAAGTTCGATGTCTATTGTTCCAGTGGACCGTTCCCAATCGGAAATTCATTGCAATTTTGAGCGGAGTATAGAGATGATTAAATTCGACCGAATATTAGCAGCTAATACTTTCGATAAGAGCTATATGTAGCTTCTAATATAAGCAGCTTTGTGCCAAAAAATTTCAAACTAAATATTTCAATGGGAACATCCTGTATATCTACTGTATAAGTGACTCACGTGATTAAGAGCAACTTTTCATTGCTGCACATGACAAGATAATATACTGCGTCAGCCGAATCTCACACACTCTATAAACCCATAATCAAATACGCCATCATCAGCCAAGTTATTTTCATATAATTGCGCAGCCTGAAAGAGGCAATGAGCTTTTCATATAACGGGTTTATTTACTGCAAAATGTCAACCATGAGTAATAAGAATTGAAAAGGTCATACTGTTTATATACTAGACTAGCGTTTCTTGTGCAACTTAATCTCTTGCGAGAAGCATTATAATAATAAGCATCTGCTTGGTGAATCGTATAGACCAGGCTGGCTCTATACAGTCTCTAGAATGCGTTTTATTTTCAAATGAGAAAGAAAATTCCTCTTATTGTGTACGCAAAAATCCTCCTATATTGTGATCAACCATAAGGCGTATAGCAACCTTTCTGCAGCACAAACGATTTTTTTTTTTGCTCTCGTTTCTAAAATACCGTAAGATGTCACTCAGCCTTGGCTTGTTGAGCTTTACCTACGCACTAAATAAAATAATTATACAGTACAGTATACTTCCTACCAATATCGGATAACAAAGGCTCTGGAGCTGATGATAATCCCCAATGCACACAATAGCATGAGCGTTACAGTGTATAATTAGTTCAAAAATTCATTTAGTGGCTGCATACAATGCATAGTTAACAATGTTCTGCAAAGTTACAGTTAATATTCATCGTACAGTGTCAGGACACGTCGCATTTGTAAGCTTGCCTCTCTGCTTTCGACATTACAATTTGATTGGACTTGAAATAATTTATATTGGTGCGTAGTAACACGAACATGTAGGGGCATGGCCTCTAGTGCTTTAATCAATTTTGCATAATCGCTGCTATGGGAATTCTTCAGCGTCAACCAACGCAACCGCGTAAACAAGTCAACTTGTCGGCATACGTGAGTGGATTGTAACAGAATATGTTACACCAAGTATGCAAGTTATCCTTTTTTTCTATTATTTCGGTGTTCACCAACCTGTGATTTTGTTATCCTATAGCAAGCTGGCTTATGGGAACAGATAAAAAGCATGTACGGCTGGGCAACTATGGACAGTATTTTCACATTATTTATGCTCTGCATACACAAAGAGAAAGTTAATGCGTCACTCCTTTGGCAATCTTGAACTAATAATGATTACGTATAACAAGTATGTCCACATTCTCGGCCTACTGTGTAAAAAAACCAATTCACATACCAATACACCTGCATACTGCGGATGAGAATATGCAGGCATATGCCTTGCAAAGCTGAAGAATTACAACCCACTGTAGAGGCGTATTGGAACCATGTAAAACATGGTAACATCCTCTTTATCCCTAATTCCACAGCTTACGTAGGTGGCATCAATGATTAACCGAGTGTAAGACAAAAAATCCAAAATGACATGGGGCACCCACACGCAAAGCCAGTAAGCTTCGAAGCTTTGCAAAATATTTCCACCTCATCTTCCAAATGAGCAGGCAACAATCGCTGAACTGTGATTCACTTAGCAGCTCAGCTATCAGGGATTTCATCATTAATGCTGCGGCTAGAGGCAACTAGGGTTTGAGGCCGACTGTAGAGCCCGTGTTTGAATACGTGAAATGCACACCCCCGCTTCCCAACACCCCCTTGCATGGCACATTTTCTGTCCCGTCCTGCATTCGCAAATTCCCATTAGCTCGTTCGTTCCACGTTCAACTCTGGGTCACGCTCGCAATTTTAGTTTTTTTTTTTGTGCACAACATTCCACTCTGCTGCAGCTAGTCAACAATGCACCAAACTGATTAAAGTAAGTCACGATCAAAAAATGGTGCAGAAGGGAACGAAGGCTTACTGCAGAGTACACGTGCCTGCAGGAAGGTCCCAAAAAAAGTGAAATAAAATGGTCGCGTAGAGAAAAGGCGCTCACCTTTTGGAATCAGGGTCCTTGAAGTCAGTGGATGGTACTCGGGGCCTGGTAGAGCTATTCACTTGGGTATCGCTGAATGGCGTGGAGTAGGTTGCGCTTGGGTGAAATTGAGTGCAGGGCAAACAGGAGGAGGAGAAATAGAAGGATGTGACTAGCATTTGCTGCTGCCTTTGTTGAGCGCACTTGTGTCCACTCGGGGGAAGAAGTGGCGGAGGTTCTGCCTAAGTTCGGGTCAGACAGACTTACTGACTGATTTGAGAGAGAGTCCGGCAGCCATCATCAGTCAGCCTCAAGTGCTCTAATTCTACATTCTGGGAATGACTCAACTGGTTGTGAATTTAGTGCACTTGAAGGAACGCTTGGAAGCAACCGCACTACGTCCACCACATTCACTGAAGCGCGGTCTGAAGAAGAAGAATAAGCAGTAGAAGAGGTCCTCACCAACGGGACACCACGCCAGTGGCCTGGAAGCGGCGGCAGTGGTCTCGGCGGATGCTGCCTCTAGTTGGGGCTGTCCGCACGTATCACACGTACTCAGAGGGCACGGGTGACAAGGAGGCGCGGTCGGAGGGCAAGGGTTCCGGAGAGGTCCTGACCACTGGAATACCGCGCCATTGCCTGCTAGGTAGCGGCGGCAGAGGTCTCCCAGATGACTGCCTCTCGTGCAGCCGGCCGGGGCTGTCCGGCACCTGGAGATTATCTGGATCCACCTCCAGCTGCATCGGCATCAGGTCGCGACACCCCCGTCCCGACATTCTCTCCAGCGAGTCATCCTCGTCCAGATCAACCACACCCACACTGGCACCACCGTTGCTCGCACCCGCCCCCTGCATCTGCACCACCCCGCACCCCCTCCGGTCCTTCTTCTTCTTCCTGGTCTGCTGCAATTGCACATCCCTATGGTAATGTCGGTTGTCCGTACTCGACAAGTCTGAATAGTACGCACTGCTGGGAGTGGACGCACTCCCGGTGCTCGAATCCAGCGGTCCGTCTATCACATACGCCGCGTTTTCGTACGTACCATCTGAGAAGAGGCGCCGGAGTTCGCTCACCGCCGCACCCACGCCAGCACCTACCCCTGAGGACGGCTCTGGGATTTCCGAATAAGTGTTGAGGGAGTAGGGCCGGTGGGCGCCGCTGCTGTGTGAGGTCGACACGCTGTTTAGCTCGGCGTACACGGCGCTTCCGGTGTCGCCCACGGCGGCGCAGCTGGCGTACGGCTCCTCGCAATAACTATTCTCCTCGGAGCCAGGCGTTCCCGGAGGCCTCAGAGGACGCTCGGGGCTGGAGCCTCGCTTCCAGAGGCGTAGGCGCCATCCTCCGCCGCCTCCGCCACCGCCAGAGGTGGAGCCAGCTGCAGCACCACTGGCGCCGAGGCCGCTCTGGGAGGACGAAGAAGAGGAAGAATGTGGCGCCGGAAGAGGTGGTGGGGTCTTGTTCGGGTCCGGACGCTCGCTGCTGCTCTTGTTGCCCCACTGGCTGATGGGAAGCACCGGGCACGACTCTGAAACAGCACCCAAGACATACATGTACTCGCCATATTCACTTGTTTCACATTCATTCAACACAGAACGAGAGCAGATTTTTTTTTTAAATGTCACTGTCACCGAAGCAAGTCAGATTCATAGAGATTAGTGGGTAAAAGGATTGTTGTTTGAAAAGCTTTCCTCAATAATCACCACACATTGCTGTTGGGATCAATCATATTCATAAGATTGCGATAGCAGTTCAGTTCCCTAATACAGCAAGTTTAAATGGAAGTTAGTTTCAGGATCTCACTACAGAATGGTGTACCGGTACTACTGCCAAAATCTCCACTTCAAGAGGGAGGTCGAGGAAGAAATAAAAATTGTTCACAACAACACAGTTTAAACAGAAACAGAACAATAGAAGATTTTAAAAAATTATGGCCACGATCACTGGTCATTTTGGAAGCTGTTACTTAAACCGGTTGCTGGAGTGAACAATTATTGACCTATACCCCCTCTCTTGAACTGGGGACTTGGGCAATGCACCACCCTGTATTGAATTGATTGAAGTTTTATCTTTTACATAAGTCATTTAAAAACATTGCACCGTGAAGTTTTCAAATGCTCCATTTTTACGCTCATTAACGCGTGCATCGTACAACCTAGAGTCTGGGGGTGTCCGTAAGCGGAACACTTCACACAGCATGTGAATACCACCCAGTTTACGACAAGAGCTGTCGCGAGTTACGAGACGGTGGCCAAGAATTCCCATCCCACCTAGAAGAAAAATCCGGTTCCAGGATATGAATAAATTGCATCCAATCAAAGCGTGCGCGTTCCATTCGAGGCACAATGGATGTCACTTTTGGTACCGGTAGATCTCATTAACATACCATCGTGTCCCATTGAGGCTTGGAAAGGAAGACACATGAACCAATTATCTATTGGAGGAGAACATTTTCGCTGGAATGAGCCCCATTTTCGGTGAGGGAGCTGGAAGAATCGCATAGGGAAAAACCCGTAATTCAGCCTAGCCAACACCTTCCAAGTCCCCAATTTTTTGTTTTAATTAGTCCTGCGACAATATTTCTGCCAATAGTGTCCATTTGCGCATGGATAACCTGCCAAAGTCCATCACATTACAAACCTCCCGAATACTGGTCTAGCATATGAAGGAAATGAAATCTGATTCAGAATATTTATTATGCTTATCTCCCATTAACATGATTTACCGCATCCAAAGACACTAATGGCTTCCCCAGAGTAAAATCATGGGGCCCAGAAGAACCGCATTCTCAGAAGGAAGGTTTGTGTCCCCCTACTACTGCTACCAGTCCCCCACAACTCCCATCCCTCCCCACCCACAGCAGCAGCCGCAGGTCCTGTAACATAAAATATGTGTCTGGAACGCGCCGGAAACAATGGCTGGAAGTCCCATTTACTCCGCCGAAGACGATTAATTTGCGATGTCTCTCGGCGGCGACTTCTCGGCACCGTTAGTCCTCCTCTCTCATTTTTATTGGCGTATTTGTTTAAACGGAGAGGGATTTCGTAGAGATGTCGCGGTGTTCATGGACCCAACTAGGAGAAACATGTCAGGCGGGCGTCCTTTTACGTTCAACGTTGCTGACGCTCTTCGGGCCAGTGTTTTACGTCCCTAACTACAAGAGTCACTCGCATTCCACGCCTTGTCAGCCGGACGATTTTTTTTTTCTCTGGCTTCTCCCAATTCTCGTTCGATGCTTTGTTTGCCTTAGGGTGTCATGCGGACCAAGAAAAAAGGTCCAAACGACAGGATCCTTACGCCAAATTACACGATCATCCTCCGACAATACCATCTGCTATATGCAACGGCTCTACTCGAGATGTGCTACGCAAGCGCAGAGTGTAATCATGAGAAATGAAAAAGTATCAGGCTACTCTGCTACCTTCCGCTTGTCAGAACTGGTTCCAAATGAGTTGGGAGATCTTCCGGTAACTTCATTACTCAGAAGGTCGGAAGCGCATTCTCACTGTAACATGGAATTAAAATGGTTCCTCTGTAATCAGTGCTTATTTTCCTCTTGACCCAGTTAATGTAAGGGTGACAGATGCTTACTATTTAGATGAAAGTAACTACAGCGCTCCCTCTAGTTTTTTCAGTTTCTTTTTTTCGTTTTTTTCCACTTAACAACCTTGTTTGTGCGCGCCTGTTTCATCAAATTGCAATTAGAGCAGGAAGGCCGGCTCATTACATATTTCCCGGAACCTCTTTCCGTCTTATTAACACAAATTACAGGCCAAAGTACATGTCGAGTAATTGGATTTCCATGGTGAAGAAGAGAGGCAATAAATCCGGCCGTTTCTTTAAGAAAATTCCAAACAGCTCTTAAACACAGCGGTAATTCCTGGCGACGAAAAGTAGTGCGAGGTTGCCTCTTTACATGAATCTCACTTTGTAATTCAAACTTCCTCTTTGGTCCTCAGAAGTTCTCGGGCGTCGCATTGAAAAGACGACGACCCTGGGAAAATGTTGGATGCAATGCAATGCTGGCAGCAGCCATCTTCCTATAGTAGATGTGCATTAGGAGAATGATATCTTCCCGAAATCCCAAGAGCGCATTGTTTCACCTTCCACATCTGCTGTCTGCTGAACTTGGGGTCTTGGACCAAGTCACTTGCATTATTGAATGCTGGTCTGGTCAAAAGAAAGACGGGAGGGCAAAGGAACGGGATATGACGACGCTATTCAAGCAAACTGCCTGGTGCTTGAGCTGGCTGGGGCTCGCTCAGAGTAAAAGCCTCCCGAGTTCTGGGCATGACGATCTCTAATTGGGCGTGTTCCTTCGGTTGGGAGCACGTCGTTCAAGCAGATAAGTATTCGCAGTCAGCCTCTTTTGCTGAAATTAAGGGATTTACTTGTTCTGGAGGCTCCAGCGGACCGTTGACAATGCTATTCATTGTCTTTTCCAGATATGATCCCGATGCCCAATTTTCATCTTTCCAGAATTCTCGAACTGGATGCTGGGACGAATCAAGTTGGGAGCCAATCCCCGTTCGGATGCAATTAAGCAAATAATAGAAACCAGCAGTCTCGAACGAGGATAAAAAACAACGCCTTATTGATATCCTCGATGTGACATCAGAATCAATCCTGTACACGTGACGCTACTCCGCAAATGGCTTTTTCGAACATATGTTTTAAAATATTAGCATTGCCCCACCCTGTACATAGCGTAGGGGCAAGAACTGGATTTAGTGTGGCGCCTAATATATTTGAGAGTGCGAATTCTTTCCTTTCACTACCAGTTCGTTTACCATCTGGATGGACCTCCGAGATCGATTTGATTTATTCCCGGGCTTGCCCTTTGATGATACTCGTGCTTCTTCAGCGTGAATATACTGCCGACTATACCATTAATACATCACGGTTTTCTGATACGGATCGAAAAAAGACCTCGCGTGAAGAAGCCCAGAATGTAGCGCTCAAGTTCAGAACTTGGAAAGTGTAATCATTCCGTATAGAAACCAGTTGTAGGTTTCTTCCAGCAGAACCTACTGTTTGAAAACCATAGCACAATTTCTTAGATTTTATTTTTTAACCGGTATCCTGGACACCACCGGTTAGCATTTAGAATAGATTTCGGATTCCACTTTGAAAAGTAATACTGATAAAGCTGGCGTTAATGAATTCATAGCTGTCGCTCGTCAGGCGTTAAACGGTAGTTAAACAAACATTCTTCCAAGTGTCAGCATGTCTAGATAGAACCCTAGTGCCTCCCCTCTCTGGTGGATGGGAGAACCTTGTCATTTCCATCCATAGCAGGGAGCTGTATAATAAGTCAGGGTGGGGTGGGTTTCCGAGGCCAAGTAGGAAGAATATGCGAATTTGGTTAGTACATACTCTCCGCACTTTTCATCCAATTTCGGTGCGCTCACCAGCTCATAATGAAGCATTGACGTGATATTGAAAAGCATGAAATTGTGCAGTCGGGCATGGGAGAGCAAAAAAGACCACTCCCAAACCCTAATTTATCAGTGACTGCTCACACCAGTGGCCATGGCTGCTTCGTCCGATTTACCCGTGACGTACCCAGTTGTGTAGAGGTCTAGAGACAGGCGTCGAAAAGGGGCCCGAAGATGTGCATAGAGAATCAGAATGCCAGTCAGGTTCAACACAATGCATATTCGGTGAATGAACAGGAACTTGCGTTGTTACTACATTCTGCTTCGACAGATGACAAGAAGAAGAAGGAAAAAATGCTGCTCTCGTCGGTTGTAATAAAATACTTTTATGAGCCGGTACTTGTTATCTTTAAAAAAAAAGAAGGACACAAACAGCAATCTTCTGCGACTGAAACAGGCGGTCTGTTAGATACAGATAGGGGAGAAAACGGAGATTTCCTCCCTTCCCCTTGTGTCCCTCCAGGTTTCACCGGATTTCTCCCCTCTGCTGGTCCCAAGGAGGATCCGGACTCCACGTGAGAAGGGAAGAAAGAAAAAGAAATAAGAAAAAAGAGGACGTAGTCGATGGGCACTTACCTCCCGCCGGCAGGATCCGGAACCTGCACAAAAGAGACGAGGACAAAATTAGGCTGCTGAATGGGTGGGGGTTGAGGAGACAGCAACAGGCTTATAAAGCTATATGTTGCATGGGGGACAAGTACCAAGGACTGTGTCCCGCTCACCCAACAGTTTGAAAAAAAAGGCGGGAAAAAGGACAAAGAGCCCTGATTCTCCGCTCGACTGCGTCATGGAGACAGAGGCAATTTTTTTCTCTCTTTCCCGGATTTTCCCCCAGAAAAGGATAAAAACGGAGCAACAGCTGTGATGTCCCAAGTTCATTTCCGATAGCATTTACACCCGATCCCACTCCCAAGATGCGGAATTGATGCTCAATGACGACGCTTGATTGAGGATTCTGGGGGGGATACGCTCACTGCATTTTTCATTACGTTGGCCTCCGAGACGTCTTTACTCAGATTTCAACTACACCTGTGCGTTTTCAACAATACTGTCAAATTGCATTGTATCCTGGCAGCGTTTTTTTTCAAGGCCCGTTGTATAACATGATAGCATACCTGAATTTTAGACTCAAGAAAGTGACTGATTAGACGGACAAACAGCGTTCCTGGCGGGCCAGGCACAGTTGCAGCACCTAACATTTCGTCTCATTTTTTAAAAAGTCGATCACTCGAATACTGCTATGATTGATCCAAGTTCGTTACTTCGAGGAGGAAAAATCCATATCTTTTGCCCAATACACAGCCTACCTAGCATGAGTCAGCACCTATTCTTCTGCGATCAACAGTATAATGTGCCATCAACCAGGCATCCCACTGCTCTTTCATGTTTTTGGTGCAACCTTAAATACGGCACACAATTGACTAGTAAGAGTCACCAGCGAGAAAATACTGAAAAGTAGCACTCCCACACAATAGCCACCCCATTCTACAGTATACACGAGTCGCATTGACTGGACATCAAAGGTTGAAAAGCGAATTAGGTAAGTGACGGAAGCGTCATTATTTCGAACAGATCCTCTTCCAAATGTATGGGATGGTTAAGCAATATTACATTCGCATGCAGCTCGTGTTTCATAAATCGTACACCTTACGACCTCACCGGATAGAGCAATCTTGTAGGATAAAAGAAACTCTGCTGTATGACATTCATCAGAAGTAAAAGACCCCGCCTATCTCTTTTGTTCGGACGAAACAAAGCAGCGCAATTACAATTCACCCCCCCCTCCCCCACCCTCTCATTTTGGCCGGCCCTTTGTGCTCGCATTCTAATTGGCGCTGAAGACGAAGGAAAATTAAAAGGACCGTGATTTTCTCGCGTTCTTTGCTAACGACAGACACGAAAAGTATCGCGCCGAGGATCCCCTACAGCCCTTTTTGCCTCAGCCTCCTTTTTGAAACACTGCCATCATTTGGCCCAAGAGAGTTCCTCCCTCCACCATTGATGCCATAATTAAAGTCAACTCTAGGGGAAGAGAAAAGAAAGGATTTCGTTCTTTTTTTCCTCTCTTTTCTTTTCCCTCCCCTTCTTCTTCTTCGTCCCCTTCTTTTGCAAATGCCTCACCGTGATTGCGGGAAGAAAGTTGGATGGCGCGTGGCAAGCGACATTTCTTGAATCTGCCACTACCAGTAAGTGAATTACAGACTCTATACTCAATTTACTCTCGAAAACTGCATTTCCCCGCCATGTAACAACCCATCACATGC
The DNA here is from genome assembly GCA_000934665.2 of Catajapyx aquilonaris. Taxonomy (NCBI): domain Eukaryota; kingdom Metazoa; phylum Arthropoda; class Diplura; order Dicellurata; family Japygidae; genus Catajapyx; species Catajapyx aquilonaris. The sequence goes on from KZ538554.1 coordinate 27,876, forward strand.
CTTGCTTCCACACCAGACTACCAGACTCGGCTGTATAAGGATCGGTATACATGTGCAACAGGCACAAACCGGGGGCGAAACGTGCTATATGTAGCATTCTGAATATTGGATTACAATCGATACATTATTAATAAAGAAATCGACACTGCGACCAGTGCTCCCGTTGTAATTTTGCAGCTGCAGCAGGGTGGTCCAAACCCAGCAGTTTGTATAACAGAAGATGCCAGTAGCGTGTCAGCTGCGGATGGAGGCATCTCTTTGTGTCCAAGTCCGCAGCCAAACCCAAGCACCCGAGGTCCTTAATAAATACAGGGCTCCGAGCAGGCTCCCCAAAGAGCTGAATGGTGTATTCACGACAACCGCACCTGACCTGTCAATGGTTGGTGCCTGCGGATGTCACCCGACAGGGAGAAAGGAACTAATCCTTGGTTAATAAGGACTCAAAGGGGTTCCTGCTGCTACCTTTCAAGCAGGTTGATGGTAGGTCGGGAAAGTCAAGAGCCGATTCTCACCAAACAGCGGGTCGTTTCAAGTACATCGCTTGCACACCATCTAATCACTATACCCTCTTTACCCTCCGTTTGCACCGGTACACCGAGGGGTGCCCACAAAGTTATGCAAAGGCTGGGGGTTCAAATTTGGTGGAATTTATATTTCGTCATTTTTTCCCCCGTCTCGGGTAATATAGTGTAAGTTGAGGTTTTTACTGGCTGAACAAAGGGCGCGATAGTGTGCAGGGTGTGGTGAGGCCCCCTGACTTGCAAAGCAAATTCCAAGGTCTGTAAGTAAGTCAATATAATGCTGACAAATATGGGGCAGTAAATCTGCACTGTATATGCTGCTATTTGCCAGCTCGTGCATAAGTAAATTCCCAATTTCAAACCTTTACGCACACCCTGCATTTATGCTTTCCATTTTCAACTGCGCATAAAATAATGTTTGGCATTAAAACAACATTTCCTTCATAAACCAACTGACCCGCGTTAAAACGCGGAACAAACAATAATTATTATTGTTTTGCAATATTCCATGCATGCATGAGTATGACATTTTCGTTATTTACAGCAAGTTGTGTTACTTCCGCATGAATAAATCTAACTCCCGAACTAATCAGTTGTACCTGTTGTGTGTACAGGATGTTATTAAAATGGGCTAAAATATTGCACTGATTCTAGCATTGACTTGAGTCACTACCTACAACCAACTAAACAGAAATGTGTACTACAGTGCACTGCACACCGTTACTGTAGGATTATCTACATCACAAACGCAAATGATTATTGCACGGCACCCAGTAAACCTGACTCTACTCCGGGCATTATCTTTGAGGTTAAGGTATAAGCTACCACTTCGATCGTTAGGTGAGCTTCGGAAACTAGAGAATGAAGAGCACTTGTGGCAAGCTAATCCACGCTACAAGCGTTCTGAAGACGAACCCCCCCC
>KZ538554.1:29329-64365 GCA_000934665.2 Catajapyx aquilonaris
CCCCCCCCCTCCCCCCCCCAAAAAAAAAATGGCCACAAGTGCAGCCGAGCATTGCTCTGAGGGTAGAGCACTCTTGATGTCAACCAGAATATTCCATCTGCTTGGTAGAATCATAGGTATAGTTTGTAAGCCAGCGGGCCTTTGTGTCTGCGAGGAAGAGGATCTCGTGCCAACAATCCATAACTTGGGCCCCACCGCAACAGGTCCAAAGTTCTTAATTATCCCACTCACGATCCGTCGTTATCGTGTCTGCGTGAGGTGGTAAGCAAAACGCTAAGTGTTTCTAGCACTGACCTTACATGAAAAAAGTGTACTCGGCTACAAATCGGTGAACAGTGAAGCTGCCAACTGTCGTGACCATTAGCAGAAAAAAAAGGAAGGAGAGATTATTACATTTGGGAGGTAGGGTGTAGTTGAAGCAAGAGGGGTAATGCGAGACCGCGCGGACATGAGGTACGAGGATGACGAAAAAGGCGATGGCCCAGAGGCACGAAAGGTGACAATTAATCACCCGGTTCGTGTGACAAGGTGCAGCAAAAGCGAGTGGTGGTTCCCTTGATAAACTCCGGGGGAACATTACTCGGTCTTCATCAGCGGATCGCCACATAGACGCCTTGCGGTGCCCACCCGGATATCACATGGAAAAGTTAATTTCCTGATGGTGCGCCCGGCCTGATGAGCCAATGCACTCTCACCCCACCACCCACACCATGATATCTAAAATGTGCGACACAGATTGCAATCCCCGCTTTCGGCCATCAAGCTACAACAATCAACATTATTTTTGCATCCCTCATTGGCTCATTTGCACCTCGATAAATGTTCCGCACTGCAAGACGATTGGGACGGACAAATGCATTTCAACTCCCTCTGACAGACGGCTCCTTTTACAGCCAATATTTCCACAACAGTGCTTATCGAACATTTGCACATTTTATTCAGATCGGTGCACGATGATGATCCAACTGAAGTAGCGTACAATGAGCTAGTTCATTATTTATAATGACACAAGGGGGACGGAACCCTCCTGAAGAGGCAAAAAAAAAGGTGAAGTAGGGAGGGTTGGGGGGCTCCTTTTGCATCAACTGTTACCTTTATTGAATGCGAGGTATGGCCCAACCAACTACAGCAGCAGCCCTCGAGCTTGGTGTGCTCTTCCACTCTAGAGACTTGTAGGCGGTGCGCTTTACTTTGGGATACACGGTGAATATTGAATGACCAACTGTTTGCTCTGCCCCGGTGGGCCTTCTGCCGACCTCTTTCGCTTGTTAACTTTCACATGTCGTGGATACAGAGGGGATCTGGAAATCCGATGAAGTCCCTCCAGGGTTGTGGAAACAGGGGGGAAAAAATTATGTGGCTCTTTCAGGACCGCGAACAAAAAAAGACAAGCAGGACGAGAGGGTATACATGCCAAAGTGGTGCGCAGGAATGTCTATGTACGGGAATTCATATGCAGTAAATAGACCCGGTTTGGACAATATTAGACAACGGACTAGCCTACCTTGCTTTACCCTCAAGATGTTGAGAAGTAAATGAAAATTTGGGTGCTGTTACGGAGACCTTTTTTCCTCCCAGTGTTTAGTCGCTCTATGGCACAAATGCCACATAATATACCCTCAACATATTGACGCGGACACCTCCTTCTAGAAATGCTCAGGAGTATTTTTTTGTCCTATGGGTTATCCCCGAGTACTGACATGTCATTTGGGAGCAAATAGTGAACAAATATGTAAAGAAACGCTAGGCACGGTCCATCTCGACTGTACATAATGTACACTGACGTGACGTGCCCAAAAATAGGCGAAAGACAGCAACATATGCACTGTGGAACAGTAGCCATTGCAGCGTGAATTATTAAATTTCATCAATTTTGCTTCATTTAGTATCATCAGATTGTCATGTCATTCGCGTTTTCATTGATATGAACCTGTTTTATGGATTTTTGGAGAGCCATTTAGTTACCCTGCACCTGCATTTTTCTCATATCTGATATATGTGCTGGTAAAGAGCATATTGGCATGACCACTTATAGCCCTGTAGATTTAATCATTGCCTTTTTCCATCCAATACCTGTGTACCGCCCACCCTGAGAAATCAAATTGCATGTAAAAATAGTCACAAACTGCAATTACCTTTTACTGCATGCAATAATACTTTTTATTGGACGTGACCAGTAAATGTGAGGCGAATTTGCCTCCCAGGTTGTATGCATGTTCATCAATATAGAGAAGGCTACCAATCTCTATAGACTTGTAAAGAACGGGAACAGAAGGATTAAAATACCATTTAAAAAGATCACTAAAGCTCTTTAAGTACTACATTTGGCCACTTTTCAAGAACTACACTAATATAATGCCCCAAACGGGAATTGATAAGCAGCAATGTCCTTCATGACCATTAATTTTGTTTTTATTGCCAATTTCACTTTGTCAATATTCCACTACTTTTTAAGTAATGTAGTGCCCCACGCTTGAGTCGTCAGACACACCACATAAATACTCCAAGAAGCACAAGGGGAAGGTAAAAGAACGACTATGGAACTCTTATTCAGGACAAAACGGCAGCAGGTCCGTTCAGGAGAACGGCCGGTCAAGAACTAAAAAACAATCCAAACAAACTCTGTTTCCCAAAACAACATCAACAGTCATGTTGCCTAAGCAACATACAACACTTCGTTGCCGGGCCACTACAGTAATTCATAATGCTAAATAACATTATCCTTTTTGCTTAAATAATAAATTACTGACTCATTTTACATACCATTGTATAAATTACAAGCTTATACATCTCAGCATATTTTCAGCACAAAAATTTCATCATGGTCGCGGTAGCTAATGAAAAGGTAGAATTTCATCTAAGTTTCATTATATGGCACAAAACCCCGTGATACATTGCGACAAGGGCCAATCTACGCCCACGTGAACACGGCAATATGAATTGTTATATACTTGGAAGGCCCCCTAGACCGCAAAGAAATGAGGTAGACCTAGAAGTCTATACAGAGTTTCTAGTCCCTGGCACGAGCCTTCTTTTATCCTTTGGCGATTGAACAATAGGTTTGGCCATAGGAGAATAATTTGTCGGACGGACTTGTGCGAGGGGGCGATTCATTTGACCAGAGAATGTGGACTGAATAAGAGGCAGCGTCACGGAAGCTCCATTGTTTCGCGATGGGGTCGTTAGTGGGTCTCATGCCCCCGCTCGTTATAATCCGGCCTTGCTGAGAGGATTTTCTCTCCCATGCCTCTCTCTGGGGCTAGCTTGTCCCAGGGATTCTGCCAGTAATTTACCAGAGAGTCCTGCTCCTTCTATCAATCAGCCCATGCACGCGACAACCATTTGGTGGGTGGGTTACAGAAATGGCGCACAGACAGCGTGCACTGGGCGCCCCCTTGACTGCAATTAACTCTGAATTATCCCCCAGATTATTAATCAAGGGAGGCTGTAATGCAGGGCTTGGTAGCGGTATGGGTGTCGTTGGGCCGTCACATATGGTGGTATGCACCGCACAATGAGTGGGCATGTGTGGGGAGGTGGGGTGAAAAAAGAAAGGTGGTTCCTGCTGCCATCAATCTTGATCCGGGCATTAAAAAAGGGAGGCGGTCCATGAAGGATTCCAGACGGCATTCGAAAAACCGAATGGCAAAGCAGCTCAGCCGACGGTTCTGCTTGTGAATTAATAGGCGAATCCGCCATCCATCTTGCCAGTGCCATTTTACTTCCCTTCTGGTCGTCAGTGTGTGTCCAAATCCCTGGCTGAATTAATGATGAGCGTGTGCTGGGACACCCGTACCGGAGAAAGCATCTTTTCAAAAGCCAAGTCGGATCAATTCATTGATGGCTTCGACGTCAGATGTAACCTACGGTTAATTAATTTGCAGGCATTCCGCCTGATTGCTGCTTCTGTCCACGGGCACACACAGAATTTTGTATGGTCAATATGACTCATTTACTATAATTATACACCTGTTGCTGAACTCGTGTTTGCTGGCGAATATTAGCTTGCGGTTTTGTTTGTACAGGCCTTGTGATGCCAGGATACCATGCCGAAGTGAATAAGTGATAGGTGCGTTCAATCGGGTGTTACTCACCTTCTGCATTTCAGCACCAGCACCATCAGTGCTGCGCCAGCCACCGCAGAACCCAAAGCCACCATCACTAGAATGGGGATCCAGCTAGAATCGCCTGCATTTTCTGCAATGAATAAGGAAAAGAAGTCAGATTAGTATACATGATACCAGAGGTGCAATGAAAACTAAACATAAGCAACAGCCGCATTTCCCTTCTTTCCTTCCAAATTCCAATCACATCTTGCGTTTCATGCCGTGAGTCGCCGGAACGAACTGGTGTGGTATAAATCATTAATGTGACATAAGAAGCCACTCCGCCACCATACAAGGCGGATTGTCGCTGTCTGTCATTTGCGCACGGATAAAAAGGGTTGGTTGTCTCCCAAGGAATTTAGGCATATAAAAAAACGCGATCAAGAGCTCTCTTGGCAGGCGACACGTCGCGGAATCAAGACACGCCATGAGCTGATGGGAAGAAATAAATACTGGCAATCGATAATAATAAATAAACTCCCCTAATGGGGAGTTCTTTTGGATTGTTTGTTTAATTATGGCAAGAAGTAGCACAAGTGCCTTTCGTTTGTAAATTGTTGAGCGGCACCCTCATCAAAAGAGCCGTGGAGGCGGGGGCAAGGAAGAGTAAAATTGGCTGGAGATACTGGTTGCTTACATTTGGGTCCCCCTCCTTTTAATACCCCAGTTAATTACGTCAGGGAGTGGAGGACTTGTCCCGTGGCTTGGAACTTGTCTCCCATTCTGCCCACTGCTAATTGCCTTTGGGCTCATCCGGCCTGGGAGGGATGTCAAGGGTCGAGGGGAGGAGGGACAGAGTGAGAACTCTTTAGGACACACAAGTCCTCGTCACGCTCTTCCAGCCGTCTCGGTCGAGGCTTTTCCGAAACATGGCCGCCCGAACCTAGAGTGATGGCAGCAGGTCCCATGGCCACCCTATAGCTCCTTCCTAAAGATGCTATACTGTGCAGTGCACAAAAATGTCGAGACAAAAGGTTTTTTCGCACCAGCACGCAAGGTTGTCAGGACCAGTGAAAGGCAGGTTGCCAGGTGAAGTTATAGCTCCACCTACGCTTCTCCCGCCATCATTCACGATCAGTTGAACGGGAGAAGCGACACATGGTACCCGAGGCGTGGATTAATTCCTCCAGTCTGCGTGATTCTTCGCATTTTCTTTCAGGCTCCCCCTGGTGGGCCGGGAAAGGAAGTAACGCAGGAGGCCGAATAAAAGAATCCGGGCGGGGGGTCACCTGCTCCGTACTGTGGCCCTTGCATTCGGTCAGGAGCTACGAAGAAAAGAAACCAGCCTTCTTTCCATTCAGTGACCATAATAATATACACACACCCCACCCATTCCACTGGATGGGTGCTGGGAGCCATATGCAAAGAGGTTGAGTCATGGACAGCTTTGTGGCTTTTATATCCGGGGCTGCCTGTCACCGTTTTTTATCGTTTCAGAAGCAGGGGGGACGAGAGGTGACGCTGTTCCGGGGGTGAAGTTGTGATATTGCATCGATTTCTAGCTGGGCTTGAAAAGAGTGGGTGACGTACCCGATCAAGTCTGGAGGGTGTATCTGGACGGCGGAAAGAAGCGACAGATCAAATTTGAAATGAGACATTTGCTCCATTTCAGGCAACATGCGCAAAACTGACGTAGATTTCCTGCCCTATTCGCCCTTTGATGCATCAAAAACCTACACAAGTCCCATTAACTGGAGTAAATCGCGTCTAACACCGACAAAGCCCCCCAGTATATCTCAGCCAGTTTGGAATCCAGCTCTTCAAACGGCACATAACGCAGCGTAGGGCAGTGTAAATTAAGTGCTGAATTGCTACGGTGCATGTGGTAGCGGACGGATGATAAAATAATGGCACAGGGCACGTGAGTTGGGCTCCCATGTAAATGTGTCTCGGAAGCTATTCGCGTTGTCGGTAGGGGTGATTTGGGGCAGAAATGAGGAATAACCCGGATGCCCTCCGCAGCTTCCTCTTTCCTCCTACATCCGGGTGCTTTCCTTCCTCCGCTTCTTTTCCTGGTGATAAATAGCCCTTCCTCATCCTAATGGCCGCTCCTTCTCCTTTGGAAGGGTAATGACAGAGCCCAGAGAGCGGGCTCGAGGCGGACCCAACGTGCCCGGAATCCGGCTCCGGATGGGCCCGCCAAACGAGATGAAGTGCCTCTGTCAGCTACACCCAAAGACTCTTGTGTTTCCAGAGGAGAAGACGATCCTCCTGGCCGCAATCCCACTCAATGTCTTTACAGGGGGAAGCTCACAAAGTCTCAGGCGCTGGAATTTCTGGATTACTAGCGCTGCCTGTCGGGGAACTCGACTTGGTTACTAGGTGCGAATCTTTCGCTACCCGAGGAATTTTTAAATGGCCAACAACTGGTTTACAGATTGCCTAGAAGTACGTCCATGTGGTATTACATTGAGCAAAAAGATTATGACTACTGGTCGTGGGAATGCTGAAGATACCAGGGTTTCCAACGAGTTCAGTTTAAATCTGGGGTTGTCACTGCTCCAATGCAAATATGCAATGGACGTCCTTTCTGCCAATGATACCCTGGAGCTATACAGCCATCAGCATTCGACCAAAGTAAAAATTACGAGGAAAAACTTACATCTTGCTCGAGGGATGGTGGTTTTGTAGCTCCAGAATGTATGTACGAAACTTTTCTCGACACTAAACATCACCGGTTTGACACTAAATTCATTTGAACTTCTGCTCATGTTCTGTCCCCATCTTTTTGCTCTTGACTGTACATCTTAAGCAACCTGTAGGCTCCAAAGCCTGCCATTGGTCATCATTACAGGGCGTCGGCACAAATGTAAATAAAACAGTAGGCTCTGCAGTGGAGCATTTTTGGCGCAGCTTCTCGGGGAGCGCAAGGTAACCGCAGTTTTGTGCAGGGGATTTAGTTCGTGAAAAGCTGTTGGGAGTGTGGTTTGTGTGTCGGGGCTTATCTGGCAGCAAAGCAGGCAGTTGGCAAGGTTGAAGCTTTTGGTGTCCAGAAAAGAGAAGAAGCATCTTCTCAGGGGTCGCCACGCAGAGATTGCGGTCCTCTTGCGAAGCGCGATCTCAAGAGTCCGAAGAGCCATTTCGCGGCTCGAGACACATCCCCGGAGCCCATCGCTCTGCCTTAGATAAGACCAAATCCTGGATCTGGCGGCGAGTAGGAAATCTCGCAAATGGTGCCCACTTCCACAAAACGGCTGCACTTTGCTCCAGCCTTTATTACCCGACAATGCTCGTTTTGAGAGTGTGGAAAGTCCACAAGCTCGCATTACAGTATCGGACGATAATGCAATTCTCTGCACAACTATGCCGTATAGTTCGATATGCAAACAACTAAGTTGGGTCCTCACCTCTTATAGACTATGCAGGATGTTCCAAATGCCCAGAGGCTGTTCTAGCCCGGATATCAGTGTTTTAGTGAACGTAGTAGTTACCTAAAAATTGACTCGGGCTCTGGAGCAGTCCATAATCAAATGCTAAAGCGACTCCAGTTTCTCAAGGTGAACACCTTGGCGCTTGAATTACTTTTGCAGGGACCTCCTCATTTATCCTCACACATGGCCATATTTATTCGTTTAATTAATGCCTTTTTGGGCAGCTTATTCGAGTAACCTTGGGTATCCATTATTGGAACACCCTGCGCAGGTGGTGCTTAGGGCCGGTTTTTTCCATCGACCCCATCATGCTTGGGCTGATGGTGGGTCAAGCTACTTGCCGCCTCCACGTGTCATAGTGCAACCCCAAAAATGTGTCCACTGTACCTATGGGACACGAACGACGACGACGCCAAGTTGAAACGCACACATACCGTTCGCTGTATGAGGTTGTCATGCTCTAGGAGGCTAATTGAACATGGCTACGAGTAAGTGTTTGCACAAAGCAGTGGGTTGCTAAAGAAGGAAGAGGATCGGATGGGGCAAACCAGTTGGGGCCAAGCCGAAGAGTAATGGGCAGGAAGGATGGTTTTGGCGGGACTCTGCGGGGGCGAGGCGGCTCTATCTCCACGGGGCGGCCCCTTCTTCATTTTTTTTCTTCTTTCTCTCCCCCCAGTCCTCCCTCTCCGAAGATGGTCTCTGGGTTGTGGCCCCGGGGCAGGAGTTGGACACAAAGAGCTATTGGTTGGCCACCGTCCAGTGCTCCCGACTGGCTAGATGGTGACGGTTATTGCAGACTCGGACACGCTAACGTGCCTTTAGACACTATCTTGGCACCTTCCAGTCTAGACTCACTCATAGAAATTATGATCCGAGCTAGCCAAACGTGGAACAACGTTAGTGGGGATAACGTGCTAGGGAGATACAAATGTCAGCATGTTACAGCTTTTATTCCAAAAGCCCTGGGACATTTTGTATGCACAGACCTTGTGTGATCTGTCATAGGGGTTGTAGACAGAAAGCCCCATTACGGATTCGCTTGTGCGCCATCTCACAGGGGAAAAGAGAGGCTGCAGCGAACCAAACTCGGCTTAGGGAAGCGTTTACATTAGGCCGGAATGCTCCAGGGCGCCAAGCGGATCAAGGGGGGTTGGGAGGGAGGGAGGGAGGGGTCAGGAAAAAGGGCACTCTCCTCAAGGATTGCACAAGACTTTTTCCCCCCCCACATGCTGATGCTCTCATCCACTGTCTCTGCTGCAGTGTACTCTATGCTTAGTACACATGCTTATTGACGATTCTAACGGACCAAAATATGAGAGTGTCCCAGGTGTAGGGCCGACTATGTTTTTGAGGTATTGATTAATATGTCGCCTCTGCTGCAGAAAGCTGGGTGAGATTCTAGCTTCCTATGTGCAGGATGTGTGCTAAGGTGCAAACTGCTGGTTTCCACGAAACAGGTTTTAAATTTAAAACCTCCCCACTCAGTTGGAGCTTATCATGGAAAGTGCAAAATATTGCACCTGCTCCGAATGCGAAATGATGCTAGTCTGGACCAATCCAGCGTTACAAAATGTGCAACCGGTCAAAAGCAGGTGTTCATTCCCAAACAGTTTCAGTGCAAGCCATTAGGGATAGATTAAAAGTTTGAAATTGCTCTCCAGGACCAACAACCTGGTTCGTTCCCTATTTTTTATCGTGAAAAAAAAAAAAACTTTCAGTATCGCATGGGGTATAGGTCCGTAATTCAGTTTCCCCTTTTCTCACCTGAAACGTTGTCCTTCCACATCATTCCCTCCCATCCCAACTTGAATCCGACACTTGATGGAAAGGATTGTTAGTGTCAGCGGACGGATTTCTCAGCTTCCGTACTCTCATATTTTTTTCCGTAAAAAAAAGAAAAAAAGAAGGACGGAAAAAAAATCTTGACAAGCCCGGTGTTGTGCCACGTGAAACGAAACAAAGGAGATCTTTGGTGAAAGGCCAGGAATTTTCTTGGAGAAGGTCTGTTTTCTCCACTCTTGGATGTCACCCGACCTGTCTTGGGAGTCACCCCCAAAAAAGTTCCTCCAACCCCCCCACACATTATAAGAATACCAGTGGCCATGTCACATTTCCTACCGCCTTTTTCTTTCTCTTCTCCACCCCCTGAAGCAAGTGTTGCCATCGGACCACATGCGGGGACCGTTTCCTGTCTCTATGCCGAATCTGGATTTTTATCGCTCGTTTGCCCACAACTTTAGCTTTTACAACTTTGGTCCGTAATTTTTTCTGGAGCTAACGACACCTGGTTTATTGCTCTTGTTTATTATTGCAAGTTTCTACTTACTATATTCAATTTTATTGCGGCGGTTTCAGGCATTTGTCTGCTTTTTCAGCAGCCGTATTTTTCACGATAAAATATGCGTTTGATGTCAACACTCTCGTAGATGCCATAAAGATAGCCTAACATGCTAATTGGTTCGCCGTTTCTCTGAGCAGCGGACCCGTCCGTGTTTTTTTCTGTGTGGAAATGTTTCGAAAAGATAGAAAAAGCCAGCCAGGGCAAGAACGGCAAATGGAAAGCTTTGGGTCTCAAATTCGATTAAGCCCGTTTATATCAGAGCCATTCTTGCACAGCACATGACCCCCATCATTGGAACAACTAATGACATTTTCCACACACGTACGCAAATGTAATGAGGAAAATTCTCCCCTCCAACCACCAGCAATGACTACTCCAACATTCCTATTTGGCTACAAACCAGGGGTCCAAAGGTAATGAAGGAAAATCAAACAATTACACGCACGACTGCTTGAATAATAACCGAACATGGGTCCTGCACCGTGAGTAAACAATCGTGCATTCCGTTTTCATGCGCTGCAAATGTGAAACATGAATAAAGTATGTTTAGATACGGCTTGCAACACGTATGACAGCAGTGGACTTTTTAAAAAAAAGCATGAAATACCACGGCTCATCTCTCGGGCCGCACTCTCTCACTTGACTGTCCTTTGATGGCGCTGTGAACACGTAAATGAAGACTCGTGATTTAATGGCTTCAAATTTCTAGTGCATTTTACCTGCCGGGCCTGTAAAAGCTAACAAAGCGGGTCAAGTGCTGAGTAAATTGCTGGTGTAAAAATGACAACAAACATGGACACCTATGCTGTACATGCTGGAACACCCTGTAAGATAGCCCTTTACACAGCAGGGCATTTACATGATCGCTTTGTTGCAGAGAATGTCGATTTCCCCTAGTGTATAGAGGCGGCTCCGTAGTTTGTGGGTATACTTGAAGCTTTTTATTGCTTTATAGCATCATCTGGGCCTAACCACACGTTAGTCCAATTTTTGCAGTGCAAAATCCGGTCGGGCAAGTTTTTCCTTCCCCCCTCCCTCCCCCAAGCCGGTGCTCCGGTTCCACGTGAAAACACTAGGGACCTGGGTATACATCATCATGACCTACAAGCGTAGGACGTTGGGGCAGTTCTTCTAATCGCAGCTTCGGATCGAGGGGGGGGGGGGNGAGAGAGAGAGAGAGAGAGAGAGAGAGAAGAAAAAAAAACACACACCGCTTGATCGGATAAAGATGACAATCGAAGACATCATGTTGTTGGCTCCTAGGGGCGTCGCCTCTTATGCAAACATGTCCGGACGTCTTAATGTTCCTGTCTCTGGGTATTTTGTGACAGGTTCGGTGTCGTTTATTCCATTCACGGGCACGCTTGAATGAACCGAACGGGGTGGACGGGGCGTGCATTTGCATAAGGGACGTTGGCTTGTTTATGAACTATACGAATGTGCAAAAAGGTTCGTTCCAACCCGCAGTAAAGTCCTCCAAGAAGGGTGCTATCACTTTTCAGGATATTTCGCGCCCCTGTGTTTGCCAAGCGCGATGTGAAGGACCCTCGTACGTAGGATATAGGCCGGGGGAGTGGAAAGAGGGAAAGGGGAAATTCCCCCGCTCCTTCCCCCAGCAGATGCAAATGGGGATTTGCAACGCTTTCTCGTTGGGCCCCCAGAAAGCGAGGTAATGACAGTGATTTACCCCGAATGGGAATATTAGGGAGGTGATTTGAAAGGGGTTGGGAGGATTTGAGACAGAGGAAGGGCGGCTGCATTTCCGACTCTCCCCTTCTATCTCTGATTCACTCTCATCTGCTGCCGACCTGCCCTCCAATTTCCCAAATGAACTCGTTGCCAAGATTTTTCACGGCATACACGGCATACGTCATCATCTGCGGCGGCCAAACCAGCCCCTATGAATGTTACAGCTCCTAGGGGCTGTAAGGGGGGGAAAAGCGGGAATAATATGGAAGGTAGGATCAAAAAAATACACCATGCTACCGGCACCACAAAAGAGATGAAATTGACTTTGCATAGTTGGATATATATGGTATATATTCGCAACCCCCATGCCGCCATATCGATCTTTGCTTTTTTTTCCGGGGCCTTTCCCTCCGGATTCAAAAAGTTTCCTAATGGCATTTCCTCTTGGCGCAAACAACCGGAGTACTCCTCGGTATTAAATTACTGGATGGTGCGAGTGTCAGGTGTTGCTGCGGGCCTTTACAGCCGCGTAAAATTGCATTTGTAACGGAGGAATTAGGGGGCAGTGACAAGTGGGGGAATTGACATTTTGTGAGCGTGATATTTTCCACAATGCGGGAGTCATAAGAGCGTTTTCCGCGCGCTGATTCCGGACCTTTTCAAAAAAAAAAAAAAAAAAGTCATCCCGATCTCATGCAGTTTGGGTTGGAAAGCCGGCTGTTTCACGTCTTCCTGACGTCTTCATCATGTTTATGGCACAATTAGTAGTCGAGTCGGATGAGGCATGCGCTTGGAAGTATCATAAATTGCGGCTGACGCGGGGTCGGTCTCCTTTCCTAGGCCGAGCCCATCCTTTTGCTCCTTTTCCTCAGCCGCAAATCATAGGTCTGGATGATTCCACTCGGGGGATGGAAAAAAAAGTGGTCATTCGCAGCTAGCGTACAACTCAGGCCACTTTGCGCCTTGCTCTTGCCACCGCACTGGATCAACCCTGCCACTTTACCCACCTCGGATAACACGACACTGCTGCTACTGCCCTCTTACCCGCTGGATCCCATATCACAAATGCGGACCACGCTCTCAGGCTGGGGAAATGAACGTGTCCTAGCTTGGACATGGGTCCAACAAGAGGTGGGGCTAGCAAAGCAAGTCAACATCGCACCGCTTTTCGAGTAATTAACGCTCTTCATTTTAGAGTCATTTTTTTCTGGTAGTGTGAACATACACTGACATGTGAGCGAATTATATGGTACGGAAAAATTCATTTTGGAAGGAAGGAAGGAAGGCGGCATGCATTTCATGATGTGTGTGTCTGGCGTGATATGTATAGCTAGCAGATTTGGAAAAAATCAATGGCGATATCTTGCACACCTACATGCACCACGTAAAGTGATGGACTGCACTGTAGGGGTTTTGCAGTGCATTGCCATCTAAAGATAACTTTGAGGGGCACCGTCATGTTAGAACCCTTCCCACATGCACGAAGTCACGATTTTAAAACCCTCGTTGCACGAAACGATGTGAAACGATGTGAACTATCCTCTATTTATGTTAATCCTATTTCCATAATTTTTTGGCCTTATAGAGTTTTTGGGATGCGAAGTTCAGTATCTGCGATGTTTTTAAAAATCAACACAAACATAAATATCAAAACGAAATTCCGCAATTCAAAGCAAGCAGTACTCGGTAAAAAAAAAAGTTAGTTTATTGCACTAAAGCATAGCTATAGGCAACAAAAATCTGGCACAGCTCATTATAAACCAATAATAAACTAATACAAAGTCCAACTGAAAAACAATTTCTTTACGAAAGAAGTAGATGCGGATACTAACACCGTGGAAAGAGTGGATATACTGTTGTAATCGACTGAGCCTTTCTTTTCCGCTCTACTGCACCAGAGACTTTCGGAGTTTCATCCTCGAGGTAAGCTAACCCATGAGCTTCTCTTGTTCATGTTTTGCATATCTTTCGGGGGGAAAGCTCTTCCATGAAAATGCATCGCAATAAGGATTATTCTAGGAAATACACAATTTCAGGCAGGGATGGGAGCAAAAATGACTGCCGTAGAAAACTGAAAATGGGTAGGAGTTTAGACATACATTGTAAGCAATATCAGACCGTTCTCCAAATTCCAAGCACTGCTTCCAACGACATATAGAAAAAATTACGCCCAAAACACGTTTCGGTGTGTGTGGGTTAATATTTATCCTCCTAGTCCGCCTCCCCAGTGAACGAACTAGACGCAAGAGTGGCACTTAAAATAAGGATAAAATAATGCCCCGTACAAGTTATCCTCAAATTTAGACTCCCCGTTAAACAAGACTGACGCATGGGTGGCCCTTAATAATCAGGATAAGGCATCCCATTTACTCATATTTATCCTCGTATTTATACTTCCCGTTAAGCAAGAGTGCCATATGGGTGGCTCTGAATATTCAGGATAAATGCGGAGTTAACGTTGCAAACATCATGCAAAGTGCCATGCAAAAGCCATCCCCCAGCCCTAATTATGGTGTATTTCAGGCCGACGATTATGCTTGGCTGCGGGATCCTCCAACCAGTAAGAAACACCCCGTGTATATACAGTATGTGTCATCACCCACCATCCAATATTCGGCTTTCGACCAATTATTTTTACTCCAAGCCCTTCATTTACTGGACTAGATATTATATAGCAATATTTGAAGAGGGTGTAGCCTACCAAACCACATATTAATTTCGTTAAAAAAAACTACCGACTATAACTTACAGCAGTTGAACTACAATACTTGGGCAGCTTCATGAATAAGACTGACCGATTGAGGATAAAATTGAAAGCTTGAAGCACATGTTCTTGGCAGTGCAATAAACTTCAAAAAGCGGCTGTCGAGCTACTCAATAAGGTACGTAATCCAAGCCAGATCTTTACGCTGTGGATGGCCAAATGAGTAAAGCATATATGGTTCCGAGACTTTGATCCTACTGCCTGGAAAATGTAAATCTCGAGTGACTTTGACAACCTATACTTTTTTCCTTTTGCGAGCACAGCCCTGGAGAGAGATTACAACCAGAACCAGGTATCAAAGAAAAGTCCTGGCAAAAAAAGGCAAGGGAGTTTACATAGGCCTAGAGCCAAGAAGAGGAAGGAGTACCGGTAGAAAAGGCCGGCAGAATGAGATGCCTAACTAGGAAGAACGAAAATCATGTGAGGAAAGAGGAAAACATGAGAGTCTTCTCTGCTGGCCGGGCTTTGGAAGAAAAGAATCCACGTTGTCAGCACGCGACTGGAACAGGAATTCGATTCTGAGTCTTCCTTCTTCCGCCCTTTTTCCTCCTTACCCCTTTACCATAATATTGGATTCCGATCAGGAAGCCAAGTTTAGTTTGGGGAAACGTGCCGGAGGCTTTTTTTCTTTGACTTTCGGGGTCAAGGAAGCCTCGATTGAGGTATACTAGAACTACTAAGATTTATGCTTATACATACCTATATTACATGTGCTTTTTTTAATGAGAGAAGTTTATAGGTAGGTCCATATAAAGTAAATATTAATTAGTAGCCTGGGTGAAGTCAAAAGTAATCCTAATAAAAAATTCAAACAGCATCAAGCTAATTTACGTGGTGCAAAATCTCATTTTAATTAAAGTCATTATTACCACTATCCTGCAAAAAATGGGGCATTTGCATACTGTAGGTGTGGGATATATATACTGTAAAAAGTCAAATGTAAATAAAATCACAGTTCTACCATATAAGATTTTTCTGATGTTTACTTTGCTGAGAGTGTATGTGTACCTAATCCTGATGCCTGTCTGGATTACCCCGCTACTTTAAAAAAATCAATTAGACTTAGTCCCTGTATACTATATGCTACTGTATATATTTTGTAACTCCACTTGCGTCTGAACAACATCAACTACGTGCTAGGTGACAAGAAAGGGGCAATCAACATAATATCCTGGAGGGACTCTCCGTACAGGATATCACACCACAGTAAATTGTAAATGATCCTCTTTTTATATACTAGCAGAATACGTCGACTACTAATTACAACTCCACACTTTTTACGCTATGTGAACGAGCATGATTCGAAAAAATTCCAAAACTTGTGCAGGTGGCAAATACGACTTAATTTAACTGTCCAGATTCACAGTTGTTATGACTCAAGTGCATTTGTAAAAAAAAAATCTTTTTAATGTCAAAGGTGTCCTAGTGCTACACAATCGTCACACAATCTAGCAAGGTGGAGGTTTAAAACACCACAATCACCTTTCTCAAGTGTTGGTGATTGTATATCGCCAGGACACATTTCGCTGAAACGCATTTTGACATAACCTGCAGTACATACAGGTGCTAGGTATCAAAATATTTGGGTGTCACACTACTTCTATCTCACATTGACCATGAAATTTAACTATAACACTTTCCGGCTATAAGTCTCGCTCTACATTCTGACTCCATATGATATAATTTGGAACATGTTCCTGGCGACACAAAACTGCCAGCTCGCGTTCAAAGGGGCTCACATTGTTGAAAGCACCGTGTATAGATACCACGTAATTATTTGCCAGACAGCTACTAATTTGCACCTCACTTTTAATGCTAATTTCATACCAGTGACATTAAGTCATCATGTCATCCTATAAAACGTCGATGTAAGTTCCCCCAAAAATGGCAGGACATAACGCCAGGCAGGGTGCGAAACCCAGCTAGCTCGACCCCGGCTTTAAATTGGTGATTGCATATAAAACACTCCGCATTGTAAAACCCTAGCCATGATGGACAACCTATGGCAGTAAGCCACGTGGCAGGGTCCGGAATTAATTTGACAGCAGCTCCCCTACCATAACAGGAAACACTGATGAAGAATAGTGGCAGGGGTGGGAGGGGGGACAATATCGCGGTGCCCACATCTTGCTTTATCGCCCCTTTCCCCATGTTGGCAAGCAGCGTTTATGAGCGGCAGCCCCCAATATTAGTAGAATCCCTTATACTTTTTTGTTGCTCTTAAGTGCGGGGGCGTTGTGGAGGGAGCCATGAAAACACCCCTCTTTCACCTTTTGCATTCCACGTGGCTTCTCTGCAAGCAGAAATTAGCTCGTGTTGGGGACAAGTCGTAATTTTCACTCGCCAGCGACACGTATTAGACGCTGTAATATTCCCTCTTCCTCCCCTCCTTCCTTCCTTCCTTAGCATTAAGTAGGGAGGGTCTGGGGAGGGAGTTTCGCACTGGAATGGGGGGAATGGGCCTACGTTTTCTACCATGGGAGAACAAGAGCGTCGTCACTCTGTCTTTAATGCCTTACCAGCCTAATGGCATGGGGAAAGCTTATCCTACTAGG
This sequence comes from Catajapyx aquilonaris, assembly GCA_000934665.2. Classification (NCBI taxonomy): domain Eukaryota; kingdom Metazoa; phylum Arthropoda; class Diplura; order Dicellurata; family Japygidae; genus Catajapyx; species Catajapyx aquilonaris. The sequence continues at coordinate 46,156 of KZ538554.1, forward strand.
ACGTCGATGCCATTTTTTATGTGAAATGGAGAAGCAAATAGGCGGAATGGATAAATGTAGACGGCTCAAATAATCCGGATGAATAAATAATGTGGTGTAGAGGGGGCGTCAAGAAGGGCGAATAAAGGCATTTCGCGTCATTTCATGCGCCGAAAAATCAGGTGTAGTTTGCAAATTTGCAAAAAGATTTACTGCTGCTAGGCGGAAATTACACTTCCTTAGGAAGTTGTGATGCAAGAGTAAGACAGGGAAAAAAATAAATAGAAGCGGAAAAAAGGGAGTCTGCAAGTTGCCATGTTGGAAGAAAGCGTATTTCATCTGCGCAGCAGCAGGAAAACTGTTTATTTATTTATTATCTCTGACAGCTTGTGAAATGTGGTCTTCCTCCCAGCATTTTAAGTTTGTACATATTTCAAAAAGTTGTCCCCTGCAATATTTCATCTTAATTATGTTCGATTTTCCCCTCTGAGCAGATATATACGGTATATATACTGTATATATATATATTTTTTGAAACAGGCTTCCTGCAGAAAACTTTTATGGCGTGAGATTTAAAAGGTCCCGGACAAGAACTTGTGAAATCTGGACACGCCCCAGACAAAGTGTGTTTTCGGATGTAGCTGTAGGGAGGGAGATGGGGAGGGGGGCTTGGGGAGTGGGAGGGATATGCCGGGCGATAGACTAGAAAATCCCCGAGGCTATGGAAGCGGGTATTAATCTTGCATTAGCCGCGGTTGTTAGCTGAAACCGAGATTCGTTGCTGCGGTGGCCAGAGTGGGAGTAATTTACAGGTCGGATCCTCGCTGCTGATCGCCATTTATCATTAAGTGGAAACACACATGCGCATGTCAAGGCCCCAATTTTTATGCGCCACACTCTGTAGCCTACCACACTCCAAGAGTGACTGGGTCCAAAAACAACCCGGTTACAGCTTTCAACCACGCCCGGCTTCGGTGAAATATGAGGGACAGAAAAATATGTCGCTGCATATGTTTTCAGTGCGCTATAGGCGTCAAAATAACGCAATCTCACATAGTCATGTGCAGGGAGGCGAGACTAAATGTCCAAGAGTGTCAGGCTTTCCAAGATGGTTGATGAAAGTGACTGCGACGAATGAATAGGGTTCTTTCATCTCCAAAAAGAGACTAGTGTGTATAGTAGATAGTCACTTCAAGGACCCACTGATGGTGGGCAATCGAGTGTTTCCCGGTTCCAGACCTAAAATCGACACACTGACGTATATTGCGGTGCAATGTCGAGTTTTACGAAAAAAATAGAGACGGTGGGACTCGAGCACACAGCCAGGCTTTATACTGTACGTGCTATTTCAGCCGTACTCCTTTTGAATTCTAGTGCAGTATAATAATATCATTTCCAATGATCATGCTGGGAAATTTTGCCAGGATGTCCCATGGCACAACTGCAAAAATAGCTAAACAAGAAACCATATTGCAGCCAGAATATTGGTAAGGAAAAAGCAACACTGTCCTACTTCTAAGCCAACAAACGCAGCGTTTGTTGGCTTAGAAGTAGGACAGTGTTGCATCAGTTCACAATAACACATTTTGGAATTTACAGTCGGACATAACATTGTACCTTTTCAAACGCGGCCATACGTCACATTCTGCGCATGAGGAAAACACATTAAAAGGGAAACGGATTATACTGTTTCAATGGGTGTGCATTTGCTCAGAATTATGAAATTAAACTGCAGGATGAGCCTATTTAACCCTCATCCCGAAATTCCAACTCTGCCTCTACTTTTCCCATGTATGAAATTATATTCGAAATGAGTCCAGCAGTGTGCAATTCACTTGTATCTTATGATAAGCAGGCTATATATTAGTCCAGGTATTGGTTCAGAATTCTGAAGGTTAATCCTGGACTTGATGGTCAGTATCAGAGTTAAAGAATGTACGACAATGCGGAAAATACCCGTCAAGAAAGTATTTTCGATATGTCCAAGATATTAAAAAAGAGAGAGAGAGAGAGAGGGAGTTGGCCATCGAGCTGCTAATCTGGCCAAAGAGTAAGATCCAGCTCGTCTGCCATTTTTACGGGCCTTTTATTGACTTTACACGGCTAACGGCGTCATAAGGTTGGGCGCTTGTGCCAAAATCGCCTCTCGCCAACTGATTGCCTTTCCGCACTTTTGGCGGTGGCAAACGCGATTCCGGGAGGAAAAGGGCCAGGGTTGAGTCATGTCATAGCTGACAAGAATCACCATTTTATATTAGTTAGACCCTTGTCCTTTTCCATTCTGAAGTGCAGGGTGCGGGAAAGGGCAACACCAAAAAATGATCTGGGGGTGCTGGAATTATCCTGGAACAGGCTCAGGAAATTTGTTTCGAATTTTTCTCTCCAGGAGATAAACTGTGTTCACAGTGGTGTAACTCATTTTCACTGCCACACTTGAACGAGGATCTACAACTTTGGAGGAAAAAGAAGACCCTTGTATGTAATAAATTTCTACCTGCCTCTGGCAGGATATTCGAAATGGTTGTGCATTCATAGAAGAGGAGAAGAAGGGTAGTAGAAGTTTCGCTCTACCAGAATTGGAAAATATATTATGCAAGTGCTTGGAATGGCACATTTCATTCTTATAAATTTCTACGGATAAACTATATTTGACAACAAATTATTGCGAGTAATTCTATGCTGGTTCAGTTGAAGCTTTCTTTTTCTTTTCTTTTTTGCGTTAATATTAATAAATTCTCGACTATATCCTACACCTGCGGTATATGCGTAGCATGTGCAGGGTGCACTGCAAATCCCCAGTTCAAGGAAAGAAGTTTAGCTATGTTATGTTTAGTCCAGGAACCAGTTTAAAGAGAAGAGACGACACAAATTCTGTGGCCCTGGTAGTTGCTTCCAGCAGGTTTCTTCTCTTTAAACTGGTTGCTACAGTAAACAATCCACATAACATTTCCCATTCCCCTACCCTCCCAAACTTGAAGTGGAGACCTGGGAAGTGTACCACCCTGCACAAAGAAGTTAGCATAAAAACTCGGAATATTTGGCAGGTGAGTCTCTGAGCACGCATAATCTAGTTCAAAGCTATCTGATACTGACATTTTAATATTCGAATGCGTCGCGTATATGTTGCAGATTTCGCATCTGTATACTCGTAATATACAGCGTGTTTCAGATGTTATCTCAATTATTGTGATAACATCCGTATGTGTAAAAATCTCGTGGCTGATGTTAATTTCCAGTCGCTCCTGTCATACCTCAGTGCCTTCAAATGTGACAGTGACTTACATACGAGTAAGTTACATACGTACGCATCGTTGGAAAGCCCATTCAATATGCACATAACTAAAGCAGGGGATTCAAATATTATCATCCATATTTAATTTTAAATTCGTGTAAAATAGTGCACAAGTTAAAATTCAAGTACGTCGGGCTGCCTCGCGAATCTTTTAACAAACACAGCATGACTTGAAGCAGTTATATACTGGCTCTATTATAATTATTCTTCCCAAAGTAACTACAACCTGCCCAGGTTTATTATTGCAGCCTTCGAGTCTGAATGCATTTGCTCAATATGAAATTCCCAACCAAATTCTGAAGCCTTCCATATAGCACGCGCTAAATTATTACGCTTGTTGTTTTCGTCGCGTTGCAGAGTTGAGCATGTTCCTAGGTGTTTGGCAATTGTTGGCAAGACAAGTGTGGCTGATCCCATTCTGTGTGACCTCTAGAGGAAAGTCAGCCATGCAGGCAGGCTTTGAATCCAGCGATGAGTCTGGCATGGGAAGAATGGCCTCCTGCGCGGGGCTCCACATCCCGGCGGACCGATATGTTAGCATGAAATAGCCACTTGGGCACCTTTCCTTGTCAAACCTGGAGCTGAATCTGTGCAAAGCTTTCTCCAGTTGGTTCCTTTTTTCATCTGCCCACTACTGGCACCCATACATTGCTGTCAGCTGCACACTTTTGCGCAAGACTGCTTTTCCCTGATATGTATGGTTTTTCCAGAGGTTTTGGGAGTTGTTTATCTCCCCTGCCTCATTTATTTTCCACCCCTAACCCCTCTCAAACTGTGAAGGAGGTAGGAAAGGTGTTTTGAGACAGAAATATGGGCCGATTGGTGGAATGCGACTCATCAGGTATGTATGGCGTATGGTCCGAGTCACCCCGCATTCTTACCCTAGGAAACGACATTCCCAAGGTACCAAGTCGGTAACATTTCCGCGGGATTTATGGATATATCCGTCGTGTACCTCTCTGTAACAAGACAATGTTAATGTGCGGGGCGTGACCGTTTGTTTAGCTGGGGAATTGTGATGGGCACTGGCATCAGTCTCCGCCTACGGAAACTATTCAATATGATAACTTCTACAACTGCATATAACATTTCTCAAAATATAGTCTATATTTCATACTAAGATTTTGATTATGAGTAGCTGGTGCTACAACAAATTTACATTTTGACAATTTTTGTTGTTGGAAAGAAGTTTAAATAAGTAATTACTACAAGCAGCCTAATAGTCATTACAGGTAACTTGGTATCATTTATTAGCATAAATCATTTATAACTTCTCGACAAACTTCAGAATTAGGCACACTCGGTTGATTACACAGCTAAAGCAGGGGTGATAATTGTACTGTACGGCAGTATTCCCAACTTAGTTTCCTCCCCCAGGTATTTGGTATTTCCCCCCGACTTATTTAGTATCGTACAACCTTTGCATGTGTATGCTACAATGGACATTATAAACTATCTCATAATAATCCCAAGCCTTGCATTTAGATTTACCTAACAAAAACGAGAATAGGTGGAAACAAATATATTCTATCACTTGATTTCAAAACATTGTTTGGGGTCATTTAGCTGACGTTGAATATGAATTCGTGCCCACTTATAATTTGTACTCAAACGTATTAACTGTATGTCAAAAAATGTTTCAGAAAAATGGCTCTCCCCTGTCGCTACACAACCACCAGCACTGCAGAAGAGAAAGATTTGTTTTCTCTCTCTCTTGCTGGAGTGCTGATGGTGGCATGGTACAAGGATAAGCTTGTTCAAAACTTTTTTGACATTACAAAATTGCTAATTATGTGAAGTCATTTTCATTACACGATTAATGATTCCTTGAAAATCGTTACAAAAAAGACTTGCAAGTTTTTGATACACAGTTTCAATATAATATTATTGTAAATTTTTGTGGAATTTTATTGGAAACTCTCGATTTTTTTGTTTAAAATACATACGCACTAATTACTGCAACTAATAGGTTAGCAGTAATGCAGCCGACAAGGCGGATACAAAAAGTACCACACTGTTATGCACAGGTAGCAAAACTCTAGCCCTCGATATACGAATAGCAAAAAAAGAGGTGCTGCACTCCCAGCCCCGTCTGGGTGCAATGTTCTCAAAAAACGCCAACTGGGCCTTTTTAGCAAATGGAAAAATGGCCGAAAGGAGCAATAGAAGCGCGAATCCAGTGCAAGAGTTGGCCCAGGGCACCAGCAGTGGCCTCAGGGCCATTTCGTTCGCACCAATTTCCAACCCCTCCTCTGTACAAAAAAGGCCAATTGCGATATGTTCTCTTTTTTAGGAGGTTGTTTGGTGGTGAAAAGCAACGTGTAGGTATGTAAGCCGTATAATAATGAATGGAGGTTCTCCTTATATATTTTTTTCTCTCATTTCTTTTCTTTCCTTCCCGAACACTTGGCGTCTTCTGACAGCAGCTTGGCCTTGACTGACCTCCGCTACGTAAGGCGGAGTTTAGGTCTGCGGGGCGTGGAACGCTCAGGTCACAGGACCTTCAGATCTATAGCTGGTCGCCTAGATACTTTTCTTCTCCCTGCCTTTTATTTTCTTCCTATTTTTGTCCCTTTTTGTTTCTTTGTCTCATCCGGGCGGAAGTGGATCACCTTGAACCAAAGAGATATCCGTTGGAACACCCTGCCACTTACACCCTCTGCCACTTGGAACTGCCAAACTCGGTAGAATTCTCTCCAGGATTGGCAAAAAAATAGCCAGAGAGCTTTTTTATGCGGCCTGATATCTCCCGCCAGAGCGTGTGAAACACAAATCCGGGAAAAGGCCCACATTTTGCCGAAATTATACTGGGGACCCACACACCCTGGGGAGTCTCGCATGCAAAACACATGAGTCACTTTGACTCCCACTTTAATGTAAATATTTTGCTAACAGTTCCCCGATGAGTTTACTTTCCTACACTAACGTCCACCCCCGGCTTGATCCTTCTACACTTTTCCCCCAAAAAGTTGGAGGCGATGCATTATACACAGGGATCCCTACTTAATAAGTTGCTTAATGCTGGAATGAAATTCAGCAGGGGCATTAGGCCTTTGCTGTTCATCCTCGGGCTTAGTGCCACTGCAGACATCAGATGGTGGACTTTTCGCCCCCCTGCCTTCTCTTCTAAAGACAACAGAAGGCGACTCCAGGGGGGATGTTGATGTGCTTTTCTAAGCCCCTGGTAGCCAACACTACACTAGGAGGAAGCGAACTTCAAAGGGTATTCACCACGCTTAATGTGGTCATTATTACAAATAATAGGCGCGCTCGAGTACACAAAGTTTTGAATCGATCCCAGGCACGTGGACCGGAGTGAGAGAATATCACGGTAATCAATCAAAAGAGCCTTGCTCCTTGATTCAAATTATTTGAGTCCACCAACTGCAGGGATAACTTTCCCCTCAGCGGGAGGAGAGTTGCTGAGTCAAGACTTTGATGGATGGTAATCACTTGGAAACTAGTGGGTGAATTTATAAATGGAACGCGACTGACATTGACAACTCTAGAATTTCTACCTGGCAAAAATCAGTCGGGTCTATCTCCGCATCTGTGCTCAGCAGTCGCCAAATCAACAACCCTCTCTTGGGCTCCTCCTGGGCCTGAATGGTCTTGGGCTCTCCTTGGACAGGCATTTCCTTTGGAAATGGAGCTGTGGCAATGGCGGGCACTTGGTGAGGCCCGGCACGTCCCCCAATGCAAGGCCATTAGAGCTGACAATCTCCGCGAGAAATTGCCTCTTTGAAAATGCAGATTTTGTTGCGCGGGGCGGGGACGGGACGGAGCCCATACTTTTTCCCAGTAGGCAAATGTGTTAATCCCCTGTATGCGATACGGGGCCGGGGTTTTGTGATGGCAGTGCGCTAATCTCGTTTGATCGCCTCTTATTTTATCGCCTTCTCTACCTAACTCAATTACGGGCCTCCGACGTCCTCCAGCCATATTTTATCAGGACCTGATGCGAGCTTCAAATTAAGGCCAGGCTGCAGGAGCGATTCCAGGGGAATCTTTTCGGCTCCCCGCAGATGGCTTCGGATTCACAAGGAAGCCGTAATCGCCTACTTGAAAGAACGAATGGCCATTTCAACCTATTGTTGGACTACTATTGGCTTACTAGACAGATGTTCCAATATCGGGTTCAGACCGCATTTATATCACTTTGTCACTCAATTCCTTTCTAATCACGTCAAAGAAGTCAAAATGGTTCATTCCGACTTGAAGAATGGTGGAGGAGCTATTATTCTCAACAAACAACTGCTGGGCCAACTCGGATAATTTTGGTCAAATGACCTTAATTTCCGCTTTATCCGTCCTCTTTCCAAAGGCTATTGGGTAATTTGCATATGACAACTGCAATGGGCTAATAATACAGGACAAGCTACTATACCCCAAAATATTTTAAAATGCATAATTTTTGTTATTACTTATTAGCATCTAGTTCTGCATATAAGTTAACAAAAACACTGACTCTCCCATGTTATATGACTCGCAACATGTAGGCATCATAACCCACAATATATCGCAGCTGCAATCTTCTCATTTTTACACGCCTGAAAACACCTTTCTCGGAATTAGACCTCATAAGATATCTCGTGAGACATATTTGTGCCATCTAATTCGTGTAACGTACATTTACCTAGGTCTAGCATCACCTGGGACAGTGCAAAGTACCGTAAGGAGATGCCATTATCGCGCCAGGGTGTCTAAGGAAATGTCCCGCTGCGCTGTCATTACCATATATCTGCTCTAAAGTACGAATAGCTTCCGTCCTTCTTTTTTTTTTAATTTTTCGACTTTCCCAGAGCTCATACCGTCCGCCCATTATGCAGGATCCCCGTCTCCTTTTCTTCATTCCACTCTTTCCGCGCTTTCTTTGCTGAAATCGTACTCGAATGGAATATTTTAATTGCGTTCGTTTTTCTTCTGTCCTATAGGTAAAGCAGTTCTCTTGAGAGAGTTTATATAAAATTTTATTTCCTCCGTGAAAACTGTATAAAATGTCTGTAGATAGTTCAGCCTATAGTTTATTCGAGCCAGTATCACGACAGATTTCGCGGTGGAAACAGCGTACCACAAGAGACTTTCACGGCTGCATCTCTTGATATTTTTTTGTTGTTTCTTACGATTTTTTTTTGTGGCCACTCGAACGTCGGCACTCATGTGGCATAAATCACGCTTGGATTAATTCGTGACTAGGTATTAACAAAAAATGTTCATTGTATGCCTGCCATTCGGTCACCAGATATAATTATTCTCCATGAAACACGCAGGCTTGGAAATAGGACTAAGCATCACGCACTTACTGAGATAATGCCAAGTGTAAGAAGAAAATGCACGTTACAAGCAGCTTCACTTTGGGCGTTCCAGGCTGGGCTATCTAAAAGTATTTTGAATAACCGACAACAACAAAAAAACAAGTACAATGAAAGCATTCTTGTTAACACTGCTCCGCTTTTTCTGACAGCACCTGGATGACCCTTGTTGACACACCCTGAATATGGCAGCATGTCTGTCTGACAGACCCTCTGCAGTCAGTCTAAGGTCTACCTCAGTTAGAGACAGACAACGTGTCACATATGACGAGGAGAAAGGTGCGAGGACAGCGTGCAACTGGCTGTTTCCAGCCATAAAGGTGGTGGAAAAGGGGGTAAAACACCCGATTACCGAGGTACTGCTGGAAGTCGTGCGGGTCTTTGCTGGTGTAATTAGGAGAGCGGATAGCTTTTGATCGAAATGAAGAGGTCTGCAGCAGAGCAGAGGAGGAAGGTTGGGTCATCATCCGTGATGCAACTCACGCTCTGGAAAACCCGTTCTTCCCCCAGGTCTCCCGAACCAAAAGCCAGCCAGCATCATGAGAGTCTTAAGGTCCACCGGCACCTCACCTATTCGGTGGTTGGGGGGCCCAACATAGCAGAAGGCCAACTCTCTCCGCGCCTACTTCATCCAGAGTAATGGGTGTTTAGCAGGCGTGGCTGTCTTCACGCCGTAATCAGCCGGACGTTACCCCCTAACCCTCTGAGGCCAACTTGCATCCAATACACTCTGGTAGTTGTTGTTATTTTCACGTCACACCACACGGAGAAATTCCACGGACGTTCCATAAACTGGCAACTCTGTAATCAACGTCCAATCAAACCTCATTATGCTGCGCCCAGTCAAGCTGCGCGCGCATCGTAACCGTTGCCAAATATCAGCCACCAGCGCCATTCTCTCAACATGGTAAATGCAGCCTAAGGGCTAGTCGTATCAGCAGAAATGAAAGGAAAATCTCTGATTACGTACAGGAATGCACAATATATTATAATGGTTGATTCACGGGCTCTCTCTGACGATCGGGGCGTCCCGTGATTCATGAGTGAGAGATAAAGCTAATATTCACTTAGCAGCGGGGCGGCTGCGCATGAGCCCCGAATCCTCATGCCCACTCCGCCCTGTCATCTTCATCTCCCGCCCGCTGACAGCTCACCTGGTCTCCCTTGTAGTTGCAAGGGGCAGCGCCCCGCCAGACCCACCGTGGCTTCGGGACTCGCCGCCAGGACCCCCTGACGTCATGCGCGAAATCCAGGGGACCGACTTCCTGCGCATGACTCATCCATGACATGAGAGTCTCGCTGAAGAGATGCCATTTTCAGGATTGTGGAATGCTGGCTGGGTCTCTCTCTCTGGCTGTTTCGAGTGTGGGCGGGCGTGATGGCCCAGGGGGCTCTGGGATCACGATTTCTGGCTCCTCCCTCCTCCTCCTTCCTTCCAACGTCTGCTCCCCCAACCCGTTCAGGTACGAGACCACCTATTGTAACCCGTGCCTAATTGACTCGTGTTGCTGGCTGCGAGCAGGGGTCGTACAGGCCAACACCGAACGCTTTTCAGGCCCAACACTTGCCGACCTCCCATTTTCTCCCTCATTCTTACCAAACAGGGAAGTTGAGGAGAGTATGAATATCCTAGTCCTAATTAAACTCCAAACTGCTTTCGTGAGACACTGACCACGTTGTTTTAATTTGTGCCTCTGCTGATGGCTTCGGGACCATGAACTTCATTAAACTGCTGGGAGCTAGCTCTCCGAGTGCCCTAAGCACTGACTGGCAATTAGGATCCTTGGGTCGATCCGGCAAAATTGCCAATTAGTCCTCAGCTTTCAACCTGAGCCGGGTTATCGCAGTTTTAAACCCCCGCGTGTTGAGAGAAAAGGAAAACTGTGCCTATTTGTGCCGGCAAAATGCGAGCTGGGGTTGTGGGTACCGGAATCTATCAACACCAACATGATATGAGTGCCGTTTTACAGATTGGGTGAACACCATTTCACCAAATGAATCCAAGTCCGCGGTCATCCTGTGAGGTAGGCCGTGTGATTTATGAACCCACATGTTCGCAGATAAGCAAGGCGTGCGTGAAGGAGAGGATATACAGGTGTCCCCCTTCCCCCTCTCCACCTTCCCCTTGTAACTGTTCATCCTACTCTCCACCTCGAAAGGAATGCAATGATGGATATGCCTGAGTGTTACTCCCTACCACCTTTGCCAGGTGATGATATCATGGTGAAAATAGTACCTCTGAGAGGTAAAAAGTGTGTAGGCCGTTTTACCACCAGATAAAGCTGTCAAGTTAATTTTGCGTCTGCATGAGTTTGACTCGGGCTAATTATTGGAACGGGAAAGAAATATTGGGTCTAAATCGCTTGGTGCCAAAAACAGCGTGCGACTCCCACACAAATATTTCAGCCAAATATAGCTAGACCTTTGTTTAAAAAATGGGGGCAGTTAAAACGACAGGACTTGGTACAGTATGCCACATTTCCCCCCTGCAGGTCTACACATGTGTCATCAACACTCATCACTTATAAAAGTGGTTCGAAATAATCGAAACTGGTCGTGCATTCTCAACGTGTGTGGCCGGCAGGTACGACATGAACGGACCAATCTGACAGAATATGTCATGCAAACTTTACACGTCCGGGAAGTACATTTCCTGTTTGCACTGACAATTAGTGTTTTACCGCATGTTCCCAGAAGCTACAGTATAAACATGCTAGTACACTGGGACATGACAGACAAGACAAATTGCAGACTCTCACGAGCTAAATAGCAGTGCATATATTTGCAAAAGACAATGCACTGGGTTACTCATGCGATCATACTTCCGGTGTACTTATCAATGGATAATCCGTATTAGGCCTAAATATTTTCAAAATATTAGTATTTCACAACTGTATATATTTTAACTGATAGGGAAGGGAATAACTGCGTACTTCCATTTCTTAAAAATCATTAATCACTATGAAATGTTTGATTACACTATGAAGTAACATATCCCGTGCATTTTCCATACTATTGTTTATAATGTGTCATTTTAATTATGTACATACCACGCCCATAAAAGTAAAACTAAAGTCGCTGGTGGCCCACCCTATTTTTAAGCCCGAGCCAGACTGTTCATTATAAATGCGGCTGTCTGCCTTGACATACAAATGTACAAAACGTGTAATTCTCGCAGCTTTACTAAATCTCATCATTTGCAATCCCCAAAGCGCAGGAAGATTTACAAAAGAGAGCCGTGCAAGAGGAGAAATTACGAGCCATATTTTTGTGTTGTAAAAACCCCCTCGGACGAATAATTCGACTCAGCATTGTAATATGACAAGGATGGCGCCAAGTAGAGACCGCCACGTGGCGAAGAGCTCAGTTTTTGCAGCTAAATTATGTAGTGCGTAGGAAAAGAGGGGGGGAGGGGGGGTTCATTCCGAGCTCTCATTTGCAACGCAAAAAAATCTTCTAAAAGTGCGCAATCCTGCCCTAGGGATGGGAAACCTGGGTGTAATATTTCGCGCTTTTATTTTGTGTCACTGGTCGGAAGAATCCGGCGGATAGGGTGGAAGAGAGGGCATTCCAAATTCAAGGGCTGTTGTCTCACGATCAGGATCCTCTCCCTCCACCCTCCACCCTCCCTACCTCCATTCCAAAACTCATCTCTTCCCCCCCAAAACACCCAGCTATATGGTATTATATCGCACGAACGGGTAAGGAAAAAGTCGGGGTCGGAACAAGAGTGATGGAGATGACGATTTTCTACTTCAGTGGTGAAGAAAATTGAAGTTAATCGGATTAAGCGAGTAATTAGCCTACTGATAAAGAGCGTGGTCGGAAACAAAAGGAAGGGACTGGATGTTACTCCGTCGGATCTGTCCTACCGTACAGCTCCTTGTTGATTGCAAATTCATATCAAGACCTTATTGTGGAAGGTTCATTACACAGGTTCAGAACCTACGCGTAGGGTAGGCTACTGTAAATTTTGTAGCACTGGCAGAGATTTGCTATGGAAACTGCTTGACAAATACAAAAATTATGCCCCCCGAAAGGTATGATCTGTACAAGATTGTACACAATTCTATGAGATATATAGATACAAATACTGTAATAACCAAGGAGAGCAAATGTCAGAAGGGGATGTAGCTATTATATTAGTTCTACTATCGGCTTTTGCTGCGTCTCTCTCATTGGGATAAAAACGGTTAGACACGTTTTGATTTATATCCGGCTACATATTCATGCTAAAATTAATCGATAATTTTGATACCACTGTTACGTAAATCATGAGTGCCTTCGCTTTAATTCTCTTGGCAACAATACCGCGAAAGTAATGGTTTCTATAGTCGGCCATCGATCCTCACGTTATTTTCCGCATGAATAGGCACTATACCATAGCACACTGGCAATGTCACTTATTTGTCACGAAGCAGAGCTGGAGTATAGGAATGGACTTCAGCTCAGGCAGGATGCACGTTCCAGAACCTCACATCTGTCAAACCTGAACTAAAATTTAATCTACAAAGGTCCGTGTGAAATTACAGGTTGTGTTTCTTTTACTGCAGTAAACAGTGGTAGCAGGGATTAAATGTCAATGTACTCAACTAGATCTAATTACAAGCCATGTATTGCTTTCACAAAACAATATCAAGAGATATTCTATAGTCCTATTCGTAAGTGCTGAGCATCGCAAAATAATAATGAAATTAAATATTAAGTGTAAAAGAATCGAGTGTAGAATGTAATTGTCGATTAGCTATTCGATTATGCGTGAGAAACACAATAATTAAAAATAAATGAACTTATAGTTTTATGTTTAAAGTACGTTATTAGGCGAGTGACAAGCGAATTATGAGATTTCTATGAAAATAACTAAGGTACATAGTTTCACAGTTCCTCAAGCAGAGCTGCAGTAGACTGATTTTCGTGCCAACGCTGCTGTGACATCAAGGGCCTTTATTTACAGTCGTCCAATGTTTGCCTTTCCGTGCAATGAATGCTCGTTGATCTTGAAGATTTTCCGAGAGTCTGCCTTGCCAATATTTCTAAAGGCAAGGCGCTTTATTGTCAGATCTCGGAAGGCAGGCGGCTCCGATTGGCCAGCATGGCAAGAGTCACAAAGAGTCTGCCAAAATAGAGGCGTCCTTTTCAAACTAGACTGTACACTGTACAGGATTGCCAGCGCTTCATACACTGTATAGACGGAATCTTCACAGGTTCGAGTAACAATGAATTAAAACCTTGACGTCAAGTTACTAGTCACAAAAGTTACAAATGTCAATACAGTTAATTTAGATTGTGAATATTGATGAATTTTTATCTTATGTCAGTCACACACAAATATGATCTATGGACGATATTCATATAATTTCTGAGTTCATAAGACTTGTAAGATAGCAGAATACATGGAGGTCCATTACTATGTTTTTCATGTTTGTGAGTCCTACTGGTCACGTACGAATGGCACTGTAACAGACTATGCATCACTTGGTTATCGTGGGCTAAATCCATATACTGCATATACATCCGATGCTGAAAAACTGGGTCAGTGCCCGTTATAATTACCCAGCTAGCTGACGGCTGAAGGTCATAATAACTCTTCTTGTTACGTTTTACCCACTATTCAAGACCTCGTATTATGTAACTGAATTGTAAAAAGCACTGGAACCTTGCTAGTAGGAAAATCTTATTTCAAACTTTCAGTAAAAGGTAACTTGGATTATCTCATAAACGCTGCGATTACAAGTACAGCCTATACTTCTTGGCGAAGGGAATATTCTATAATTTTAATGGAACTGTTACCAGTATTATCTTTTCCAAAAGGGAAACGCATTTTTTCCTACCTGGCTTCTCATTTGTGTAAATGCCAGTTTCAAAGTTGTACAGTAACTGAAGGGCTTCATGGAAGAAGGTGGTAACTAGATGGGAATTCCATCTAGTTACCCCCTTCTTCCATGGAGCCCTTCAATTGTTCTTTTTTTTCAAGTTTCAAATGGCCACAGAAGGCGCTAGGATAGTTCTATATGATTTTTTGGTTATTTTTTGGCAATGGTAGCAGGCACCCAAGCTGTTCAGCAGGTGAAAGACACATGGCATGCTTATTCAAATAGGCCTGAAAAAATCGTCACAGTCACCCATACCAACACGAAACGGATGCTTAATGTCCACTAAACAATCTGGCATACAGTTTCGCGTCCTATTATAGAAGTTAATGTTGTCGTCCAGAAGTTCAAATGGCTGCATTACCATTAAGAAAATATTAGGTTCTTTACTAAGAAAATTTAGAGCGCACGAAAACCCGCTGCATTATCTATTCGACATTTGGAGCAGCAAGTTTAATCGCCAGGTATAATAGAACTGGCTCTGAAAGATTTGAAATGAAATGAAGCGTAACATTTTGACACCGAACGAAGATTTACACTAATGTAAGTTTCTAAAAGTGGTATTTTTTTCTCATCAAGTGAATTACCGCGAGTTCGGTTTGCGGCTCTCCCCTGGAATAAAAGTTGATAATGAGTCGGCAGGGAATTTTAAAGATCAAATTGATTGCGAGGAATAGGCAATTTGGAACTTGCATTGCGAGGACTCGCTGAAGTAATCACTTCTCAGTCATAATAGAATCATTTCGAGTTGATGGCGACCAGGAAAGGGCCAGTGATTTTTCATTCCAACAGCAGCCAGTAGCTCCAATTGTCATACTAAACTTCTTTTACATCACCACGCTCCATATTTCATTGTTCACTCAAAGTATGCTGTACTTAGGATGAAATCAGGCTGATAAGAAATCCATTTGGTAACGCAAGATTGCCTGACATTTCTATACTTATTTAATTATATATAAGTTGGTCACGATTTGTGAATCACGAGGTGGATAATATTATACGTGCTTGACCACATGAAATGGGGCAGGAGGCCTATTCCCATCGGGCCAGCAGTCTCGTAAAGCACGAGTCGGGATAACTCTTGTTCCCACAATGCTAATGTCTTCATCGGAGCCTCAATAATTTGAACTGCATTTTTACCAGGAGACGTGACGACCATCGACTTTTCTTGCCACTCTTGCCCTTCTCTTATATACCTCGGCTACTCAACTCCGCGGCTTTCCTTTGTGCTTTTCACCTTCCACATCCAAAGCTGCCATTATTCACAGCTTTTTGGAAATGGTGGAGGACCGGCGGAGCCTAATTACAAGGAGGAAATTACTGCGGAGGAAAGGAAGAGACATGGTGGAAGAGGAGGAGGTGGTGGGGAAGGTGTTATAGAAAAGGGGCGGGGAAGAAGTTTCCTGGTGAAAAAGCCCACGTGGAATCAAAGAGGTTGAACGGATGGTTGGAATGTATTCAGATGCCGGTGAAAGTAAAGACTCTATTAGGTAAAGAAATCCGTCTTTTTTCTACCCAGGCTTTTTGCAGGAATGACGTGAAAGAGTTCAAAAGAGAATCGTCGGGCCTAGGTAGGGAAGTCGCATAAGGACATCATGCGCATAAACGCAAAGCCAAGCTCTCTAATTTTCCAGATTGCCTCTGGAGTACACTCTATTATCTTTTGCTAGAACATGAAAGTGCGCATGGAGTTGCACGCTTAATTAGCTTCGATCTGGTTGGAATTGGCTCGTTTTGGAGTTGGTGCAGTCCTATTCTAAGCGTATTGCGAGAATGCGATAAGGCACGGCACCATTCTTTACTGCAGGCTGCCTGTATTTACGTATATATAGGGCAGCATGGATTTAGCGTCGAACATTGTGCGCTCTACGTTATCAGAATGCTGTAATTTATAGACAAAAAATTCCGGCATGCACTCCCTCTATACTTTGTAGCATGCAACCAGGGCATGGAATAACCAAGCAGGCATTCCAAACATCTGACGTGGAAAAAATGCGCAAAATTTTTCCTAATCATGAAGCTTCCTTCCTAGTTGGATACTGTCTTGATCTTCGAAATGAGCGGATGAACTCACATGACTCGCTCATGCGACTATAGAAACTAAGTAAAAAAAGAAAAAGCATCCCCGAGATGAAATTCGCAAACTTGTGCAACAACCACGATTACCATTTACTAACTTTTCCCCTCCTTTCCATTGGCGAAGAAGCGAGTCGGAGTTACGTTAATCGAGATGAAGTAGCTCATATCAGAGGGTGGATAGGCTGTCCTAACGATGTCGCGGATAACCCATTTCCCGGAGCCCAAAAGTTAAGATGGCGGAAGAGAGTTGAGGCGGAGGAGGAATTGTCAGGGGCAGGCACAAGACGACGTCTTTCGCCTTATTCCTTTAGGCCTCATTTCTCATCATCACTTTGCCTCCATCCCCAGAACACATTTGCCACGTCCCTTTTCATTTGTTTTCCCCTCCTCCCTGCGCGCCCTCTGCCATTTTGGAGACATTTGGAAGCCATTCATCACGCCAGGTGGCTCTCGGGACAGCAGCATGGCCGACCTCCCGGATGTGTGTTAACAAGCTGCTTCACACCCATCTTGGGGGCCCGACTTGTGCACAGATACAAATGAGTTGTGTGTAGCTGGTGGGCCGACAGAAGAAGGCCTTTTGCTTGCTCTCCAGAGGAAATAGCGGCACCAGTGTAGCCAGATGTTGTTTCATCCGGAGATTGCAGGCGAAGCACGGCATTATTAGAACCGAGCTAACAATGCACCTCGTTAGTGTCACCATCAAAGTAAAATGTCACTGGGATCATCCCTGCACGGCCGCTATTATGGCCTTATCGACTTGAACGGGCTTGAACCGATGACTCCCTTTGAAACCCAGTAACAAACACGGTGATGGCGTTTGGGACTCCCCACCTCTGGACCGACTGACTGCCCATCCCCAATCTCCAAAGAAGCCTGAAAATTTCAAAGTCACTTATCGGACGGCCATCTCCGGGCCCTGATGCTCCGTTGCAGACGTCCCGTTGCTTTATCGCCAGCATTTATTGGTCATGATCGCAGTTCAAAGTGGCTGGCGGCCCTTCGTTAGGAACCTTCTGCCATGTCGACCCCACCTCCCTCCCTCGTGCCTATATGCTGTATATATAGAGAGGTCTACATATCCCCTGGCAGCCTTTCGATTTTCAATTTGATCCGCATGGTCAGTGCTTTTGATCGGCCCGCAGTAAGATCAACAGTTTCAGACCAGCTCAGCTCCCCAATGGCGCCCCGGCACCATCTTGCTGGACTTTGCCAGCCTTGCGACTGCGGGCGCGAACGACCGCTTTTGATACTCTCTGGCAAAAAATTAAGAGGTACTTAAACCCCCCAGAAACGTCGCATAGGATAGTCGTTACATGCACTACATGAATCTGACTGCCAGCCTTGCCAAACGAACTGCACTTGTCTGAAAACAACACGATAACATCCGTCCGTCCGGAATGTGTACAATTAGCAACGCAAAAGCCACTTCTTGCGGAATGACGAGAGCAGCAGCAGCGACGGAAGATCCAATGGGCCCATTTTTCCTTGCTAATTGCGAGTCCGAAATCCCTCAGCTGACCAACTGGCGCCAAGCGTCCCAGAAACAGCACAAACGGCAGCTGCTTCTATACTTGTCCCTAGCCTATATGTATGTCCCAACCGCCCTCTAATGGGCCAAACTCCGACTGTATACCAACATCTCTCTCTCTCCCTGCTAATGTTTCATCGCTCGCAC